>JAHPZR010047437.1:0-2500 GCA_019787425.1 Platygyra sinensis | reverse complement strand
TATTTCGCGAGTACTAAATTTCGCGATTTCCGCGATTTTGAAAAAATCGCGAAATTTAATACTCGCGTAATAAAGGACACGCGAACAATAAACTCGCGAAATTTAACACTATATAATATCAATAAGTAGTAATGAAATTCAAGCTGTTGTTTTGCTACTGTTATTCTAACATGTGAAACAAAGCTTCCCCCATAGGATCCCTTCAGCAACTTAAAAATATAATGTGGACCTCCATAAAATGCCTGACAGAACATGATAAGAGCGAAGTTTATCAGATTGTAAATATAGATGTATCTATTGGGTATTTAAACAGCAGGATATCGTACATTCTGCTTTGTTATGTTTGCTATCAGTTTATTGTCTGCAATGACGATCACGTTATGTTGTTACAGTTCTGAGGTCAAAGCTACATATTAAAGATTAGGAAAAAATCGCGAAATTTTATACTCGCGAAATGTGGCGCTTTACTTTTCGCGAAATTTAGTGAGAATAAGGTATTTTATGTTGTGAGATTATGGCATAGCATGTGATTTCATTTCAGGAGATAAGTGAAAAGTTTCTCCATCCCCCACTATACTCGCAACACTCCTAATGGGCAAAAAAAACAAATCATGTGGATACGTATACGCGAAGTTGACATCAAGAGAGATTGTCCCATCGATAGTGTAGTTTCCTCTGATTACCGTTAAGTCCGGTAATTCATCAAGTAAGACCGTATAAGTTATTTACTTACCACCCTGTTTAATATTCTTGTCGGGGATGTTAAGAAACCGGTTGACAATACTTTTGTGGCCGTACATTGGTGGAAACTCGGGTAACTGCTCCCAGTGAACCTTTCCTTTATTGACCACCACGTATTTGTAGAAAGTTCCTTTACAAGCCCGATCAAGACTTATTGTGAACTGACCACGAAAAAGCATCAGCTTGTCTTTGTCTTGGCTTTCATCAATTCTAGATTTTAAAGAGGAACAAAGCGGGTTAGTGAAAACTGCAATTGTGTGGACAGTGGGCCATCATTTCGTTCTCTACCATGAAATGTCTGTTAACTCATGTTAGACAGGAACTGGTAGATAGTGATGAGTGGGAATTGATCTCGAGAAGTTTATAACAATGGCGGTCAGAGTGTAGCTCATTATGCACCCTTAATCTGTTCTGCGCCAAAGAGCTGGAAAAACGGCCTGGCAAATTTGGCCAACTTTTAAGACATAGAAAAGATGATTTTAAAATCTTGCTCTGCTTAATGCTTCTCTGTTTTAATATTTGTCTCCACGTTAACCTCACACGATGGCTTTTTTCTTCCTCTCTGTAATTTGCTACCTGGCATCATTTTTATGACCAAACAGAAAAACATTTCACTCAAGCTACACAATTTACACTTCTCATTTGAGTTCTGGTTCTTTGTAGTATAATTAAACCTCTTATATGGACATCAAAAGGCCACAGGCGAGTGTCCATATTGTGGAGTTAGTTTATAAAAGCTTTTGCAACACTGTATGTATTTATGGTCATGCAAATAAAGCTAGTTGTTGTTGTTGTGGAGGTCACGGTATTACAGAGGTAAAGATCATATGAATTCTGGCCTTCTTTGGGGCCAAGTGAAGTGCAATATGGAGGCGTTAAAATTATAAAGGTTTGCCTGTAAATGACACTTACTCTGCTGCAAACATATCAACACAATTCAGGTCAAAGTCGCCCAAATCCACACCGTGCGCCCGTATAAACAAACTTTCCTCCGTCATTTTAAAATTCGACGCAAGCAAAACATGGAACACCACAGTGACCCCAGCTTCTGGTTTGACCTGTTGAAGGCTTGGAGGTGGCAGTGTTCTGCAAAATCATCCGTTTAATAATTTTATTGGCAAAAAAACTCACTCTTTATCACTTGATGCTACAATCATAGTATAGAAAAACTGCCCAACCACTTGTGCACACGTTATCATTTTCGCAACACAATAGGTTATAATAGCAAGAATATGACCTGCTAAAAACACCCTTAGTTTCAGGTGTAGAGGCTTATAATTAAAAACGGCACGGTGGGATTTCTTTTATACTCTCAACATTTCATAAGCACAATAGGCGTAAATTTTTGCAAAGTTTAAAAACATTCTATAGGCGGGGTTCAGAGCCACCTTAACGTTTCGAAAATTTAAGGTGAGCCACCTTAAGAATCTCGTGAAGCAAATGCGCGCGTAACTATGGTAAAGTGTGAGCAGTGGTAAATACATATATAAGAGACAAGGACATGGGACCCAGGAGAAGCTCAGTACTGTCTTTAAGTTTGCTTGTTCTACCTGAATCTGAGAGCTTGAAGAAACGTACTTATCAAGTTAAATTATGGAGCAAATCAAGCAGAGGAAGGACGGTTAATTTACTTATTCGTTTGTTTGTTTGTTTGTTTGTCTGTTCTGTCGTTTGTTTGTTTTCTCCACTTACGTGGAGGCTTTTTTCTCCGCATTGCTTTTCTTCTTCGCTTCTTTCTTCTTCTTGCCTGTTTGACCCC
>JAHPZR010047436.1:17500-21585 GCA_019787425.1 Platygyra sinensis | reverse complement strand
AGAAGAGAAGAAGAAGAAGAAGAAGAAGAAGAAGAAGACGACGACGACGACGACGACGACGACGACGACGACGACGACGACGACGACGACGACGACGACGACGACGACGACGACGACGACGACGACGACGACGACGACGACGACGACGACGACGACGACGACGACGACGACGACGACGACGACGACGACGACGACGACGACGACGACGACGACGACGACGACGACGACGACGACGACGACGACGACGACGACGACGACGACGACGACGACGACGACGACGACGACGACGACGACGACGACGACGACGACGACGACGACGACGACGACGACGACGACGACGACGACGACGACGACGACGACGACGACGACGACGACGACGACGACGAGGAGGAGGTAGAGGAGGGACAGGAAGAAGAGGAGCCTGAAGAGGAAGAGACTAGCAGCTCCGAGGAGGAAGAAGAAGCGGATGACGACAATGAACCAGATCCATGGCACCCGTTACGTCAAAAAGTGGGGGAAGATATCAAAGAAACCTACCTGAGAGAAGTCCAACAGTTCCTGGATAGGGGAAAATCCCAACACTATGCAGAAAATGCCGCTTTCAATGCCCTGTTACCTGTTACTCTTTGTTTTGTTTATAACAATTTCATGACATAGGTATACCCCCTATCCCCCGTCTTCACAATGGCTCTTAACCATGCGATATCGCATACTCCCTATCCCCAATCCGGCCACCAAACAGCTCAAAGTGGGTCCACGCACCAAACGATATGGATTGGTGTTTGACAAACGTGTGGTCGATCCGGACACCTTCAAGTCCTATCCTTATGGATACACACCATCTGGGTTCAATGAAGTGGACATGGAAAATGCTGAAACCTTGATGGAATTGTAAATAGTTTTCTCAGCCTTTCACGTCAGCGCCCACACCACGTTGGACATTGCTGTCTTTTTTTTCCCTCGACGCACTCAGTAATGATTCATGTTAATAGTGAAAAATGTTTATGGGCGTCCTCCCACCAAGGGAGTGGACACAGGTATCTCTTGTAAAGAATTAGGATTTTTTAATAAATACAATTGTTTCACATTTGATTTACATGTGTGTAGATTGATTCTCAAGTCCGAGGGGAAAAATATGAAAAGACTGATCTCAGGCCTTCGTGTCCGGTTTGCAATTTTCTCGCCCAAAACAAACTCCTATTTATCAAAGTTAGTCACGTGGATTTTGAAGTTGCGTGACATTTTTGCGAAAACCCTGGCGTGATTTGTGTCGCCATGGAAATCTGTAAGACCGATTCCAGTCCTCCGTTGAGGCTGGTGGGCTGTTTTCCAACATGGCCGACTTTCATGGGCATCGCCATCGTGCATTCCTTATTCGATTCCTGATTGGTCCGATTTTTCAAGACGCCATCTTGGATTTGGAAAACAATAGAGTCTATTGTTCTCAAAACAATAGCCTATTGTCTTTCTTGGCTCCTGATTGGTTACCGGTCATATGAGCGACCTTTAGTAGTAACAAGAGCATCTTACTTGCTTTTTTTCGTGATTCATGTAAACGAAATAAAATCCATGATTCGTGATCTTCCGTTTTTGACATTAGTAAACCGTGCTAGAGACCCCCTGACGACCCTCTTCCCAGTACATCATCATTCGATGACACGGGCTAAAACACTTATCAATTTTTCAGTGTCTCGGAATTATTCATTCAGTAAGTAACGTAACGCTATATTTTCTTTAACAGACGACCAAGAAGAACATGTCTTCGAACACGACTTGTTCATCTCTTACAGTACCAAAGATTACGACTGGGTCCAGCAATCCCTTCTGCCTGTGTTGGACGAGAACGGCATCAATTACATAATTCATTCACGCGATTTCGTGCCTGGGAAAGCTTGGCTTGATAATATGGCTGACAGCGTCTATAACAGTAGGAAGGTGATCGTGATCATGTCCAGCAACTACCTTTCAAGCGCTTTCTGCAGGGACGAGATGCGAATGGCGATACACAGATGTTCTGAGAGAGACGATTCTTCGTTGATCGTGGTGCGAATTGACAACATCAAGTCTAATGACATACCCAAGAGCGTACGTCACAGAACCTTCATTGACGTCACCAGTAAAGAAGAGACGACCACGTGGCAGCGAAGGATTTTGGACTACGTGCTATCTGTCGTCAGTTCTGGAAGTGTGACTTCGGACGAGAGCTCTAACGATACAGATACAAAGAGTCTTCTGTCGATATTCAAGCTGAACAGGAAGAAGAAACGGAACAACGCCGAAAGAGAGCTGGAAAATCAAGCAAATGCTTGACAGTGACTCGCCCGTAGACTTTTTTCACTTTCAAGTTTAAGAAGGGTTGCAAACTCCTGGGACACTGGATAGCGAATGGAACTGTCCAGCATGAAGTTTATAACGAGTTTTTACTTGCATTCTGAGTGATCTGATTTCTAATGCAAACGAGACATCTGTTTGTTATTTTATTTATTTTTTTATTCGATTCTCCTCTCCAAGAGTAAGAGTACGAGCATCTTGTCCATTCTTTCTGACTACTTGGTACGTAAACATATGAATTCGGGTAACACTTTGTTGCCCGTGTGAAGGCTTTTAACATGGTATTCGCTGCAACCTGTGCCAAGCGCAGGACAACAAGCAACTCGTGTCAAACGCGGGAAAAGGTGCAACTGCTCTTGTCAAGCGCGGGAAAAAGTGTGACTGCCCGGCGCGGGACAACTTGCAACTCAATTCAAGCGCGGAAAAAAGTACACCTCGCGTCAAGCGCGTAAGGCACGTCGCCGTTGATTTTGGTTTTCTTTCTGTGGCTTTATGTGCTCAGCGAGTTAGTGATCGTTAGAAGCAGCCTTAAAACCGGTGAGACAGGGTGGTGGGCTCGAGTTCCACCGCTTTTTCAGGTCCAGTCCTGAGAGGCTTGTAACTGAGTCTGACGGGGTGGGGGAACGGACGGGGGATAAAGGAGGGGGGTTTGGTTTTCACCTCTCCGTCCCTTTCCCGTTTACGTGTGCGACACAAGCTAGTTTGGAACACGTTTGGTGATATGTTTAGCAGGCAAAGCTGAAGAGATTATTTAATATAAAGCAAGCTGTATAACTTCATGTGTAAGTTTTTTTAATGTGCTAAGACTTTGGGGTAGTTTAATAGTTGTCTAATTTGTTTCATTGAAATTAGGGGACGTTAATATCGATAAAGGAAATGCAGTCTCCAGTTCATATAAGGTGGAAATTGTAGCAGGAGAGTGGTAAAGGGGGGGGGGAGGGGTGACAAGATCACGTTTCACGAAAAAAAAATTAGTCTTTCCACAATTCACGGGGATTAAAATCGACATTTAACGTTTCACGAAACTAAGCAAAATGACATTTTTTTTGGCACGAGCTTAACATAACTTGTAATATTTGAAAGTTATGCCCAAGCGCAGTATAGTTAGATGTCATTATCATCCATCCACTTCTTGTTCTGTGCACAGGAAAAATGGTTGTGACTAGAATGGATACTCCAAAATATGGTGAGACACTTAAATTTGTGTATATAAGGTACCAACCGATCGTAGTAAGTGTTACCAAAGGTTTACCAAGTTTAATTATGGTGTAACCAGAACAATTTATGAAAGCTAACCATTTCAAGCCGCCGCTTAGACCTAATCATTAGAGATCAGTACCTGACCCAGCAGTTATTCTCTGCCTAAATAGGATTTCGTTTATCTGCTTGTACCTGTTTATGTGGCACGAAGTTCCTCACCATATTTTGGAGTATCCATTCTAGCAATAACCCAGGAAAAATCCGAGCAAGAACTCGAACAGGGATGTTTGCTCAGTCACGGTACGCAATATTGTTGACTACTGTCGAAAATAATAGAAGAGACAACAAAATCACGGTTCACGACGAAGTAAATACTTATTCTCATTTCACGGAGAATTTAAATAGTTTGGGAAATCACGGTTCAAGGCGTCTAATGATATCACGATTCACGAGAAGAAAACAAGTTATTTCACATTTCACGCGAAAAAATGGAAGACCATTCACGAATCACGAAAACACCCTTTACTACCCCCCTGCGTGGATACACATGTGAT
>JAHPZR010047436.1:0-5000 GCA_019787425.1 Platygyra sinensis | reverse complement strand
GTACCGCAGGATTTAAATTTAACTCATTACGCGCAATTCTGTCGACTGTGTTGCGTGTTGTATATGCCATTGTTCGGCTCAGTTCTGATTGTAGACCTCTTAAAGCTTGCCGCCTAGCACGATCTAACGGCTCTAGTTTTCTCCTTTTCTCGTAAGAGTCGTGGTTGGCCTGTCTACTTTATTTACCATCAATTATTAGGGTAGATTCCGGGGGTAGATTGTTATGAAAAGCCGATTCATCAGCGTGGGAAAACCCATCAATTTTGACAGGTTTAATTACCTCCTTGACAGATATGTAACAGGCTAATAACCAAGGGGCGGAACGGTACATTGAAAACAATGTCTACAGGCTCCCCCGCGTCCCACTCGCTTCGCTCGCGGAGTCACGACGCTCCGACTCCCACTCGCTCGCCGAATTTTTTTTTTCCGACCTCGCTGGGAGCCTGTTCGCAGGCTAATTTAAATACAGGCAGGAGACGACTCAAAATGTACTTACAGGCTATGTGAGATTGTCTCACTAGCTTTTCTTGTCCACGCAACCGCGAGGTTTTAAATTTCTTGCACGCTTCAGGAAAACGAGGGAAAAAGGAAAAACTCTAGCTAGGGACAATCGACCAACCTTTAAGGTCGATCATCCGGGCTTATCAGGCTTCCGGGATCTCATACCTCACCACTTGTACTAACGTCTCAATTCTTTTGAATACTAAGTGGGCCAACATCAAACAAAAAGACACTCTTGTAGACAATCATTTTATAAATACGCATGTTTTACATACAAAAATATTTACCTGGCGTTGACATTACAAAAGGGTATAAAAAAGTAAAATGTTTGGCATTTTCAACGCGAATTTATACATCCAGTGATAATAAAAAGGTGTACGATTTACACTTCAATCTTCTCGGTAGCTACATCACATGTGTATCCACGCAGGGGGGTAGTAAAGGGGTGTTTTCGTGATTCGTGAATGGTCTTCCATTTTTTCGCGTGAAATGTGAAATAACTTGTTTTCTTCTCGTGAATCGTGATATCATTAGACGCCTTGAACCGTGATTTCCCAAACTATTTAAATTCTCCGTGAAATGAGAATAAGTATTTACTTCGTCGTGAACCGTGATTTTGGTTGTCTCTTCTATTATTTTCGACAGTAGTCAACAATATTGCGTAACCGTGACTGAGCAAACATCCCTGTTCGAGTTCTTGCTCGGATTTTTCCTGGGTTATTGCTAGAATGGATACTCCAAAATATGGTGAGGAACTTCGTGCCACATAAACAGGTACAAGCAGATAAACGAAATCCTATTTAGGCAGAGAATAACTGCTGGGTCAGGTACTGATCTCTAATGATTAGGTCTAAGCGGCGGCTTGAAATGGTTAGCTTTCATAAATTGTTCTGGTTACACCATAATTAAACTTGGTAAACCTTTGGTAACACTTACTACGATCGGTTGGTACCTTATATACACAAATTTAAGTGTCTCACCATATTTTGGAGTATCCATTCTAGTCACAACCATTTTTCCTGTGCACAGAACAAGAAGTGGATGGATGATAATGACATCTAACTATACTGCGCTTGGGCATAACTTTCAAATATTACAAGTTATGTTAAGCTCGTGCCAAAAAAAATGTCATTTTGCTTAGTTTCGTGAAACGTTAAATGTCGATTTTAATCCCCGTGAATTGTGGAAAGACTAATTTTTTTTTCGTGAAACGTGATCTTGTCACCCCTCCCCCCCCCCTTTACCACTCTCCTGCTACAATTTCCACCTTATATGAACTGGAGACTGCATTTCCTTTATCGATATTAACGTCCCCTAATTTCAATGAAACAAATTAGACAACTATTAAACTACCCCAAAGTCTTAGCACATTAAAAAAACTTACACATGAAGTTATACAGCTTGCTTTATATTAAATAATCTCTTCAGCTTTGCCTGCTAAACATATCACCAAACGTGTTCCAAACTAGCTTGTGTCGCACACGTAAACGGGAAAGGGACGGAGAGGTGAAAACCAAACCCCCCTCCTTTATCCCCCGTCCGTTCCCCCACCCCGTCAGACTCAGTTACAAGCCTCTCAGGACTGGACCTGAAAAAGCGGTGGAACTCGAGCCCACCACCCTGTCTCACCGGTTTTAAGGCTGCTTCTAACGATCACTAACTCGCTGAGCACATAAAGCCACAGAAAGAAAACCAAAATCAACGGCGACGTGCCTTACGCGCTTGACGCGAGGTGTACTTTTTTCCGCGCTTGAATTGAGTTGCAAGTTGTCCCGCGCCGGGCAGTCACACTTTTTCCCGCGCTTGACAAGAGCAGTTGCACCTTTTCCCGCGTTTGACACGAGTTGCTTGTTGTCCTGCGCTTGGCACAGGTTGCAGCGAATACCATGTTAAAAGCCTTCACACGGGCAACAAAGTGTTACCCGAATTCATATGTTTACGTACCAAGTAGTCAGAAAGAATGGACAAGATGCTCGTACTCTTACTCTTGGAGAGGAGAATCGAATAAAAAAATAAATAAAATAACAAACAGATGTCTCGTTTGCATTAGAAATCAGATCACTCAGAATGCAAGTAAAAAACTCGTTATAAACTTCATGCTGGACAGTTCCATTCGCTATCCAGTGTCCCAGGAGTTTGCAACCCTTCTTAAACTTGAAAGTGAAAAAAGTCTACGGGCGAGTCACTGTCAAGCATTTGCTTGATTTTCCAGCTCTCTTTCGGCGTTGTTCCGTTTCTTCTTCCTGTTCAGCTTGAATATCGACAGAAGACTCTTTGTATCTGTATCGTTAGAGCTCTCGTCCGAAGTCACACTTCCAGAACTGACGACAGATAGCACGTAGTCCAAAATCCTTCGCTGCCACGTGGTCGTCTCTTCTTTACTGGTGACGTCAATGAAGGTTCTGTGACGTACGCTCTTGGGTATGTCATTAGACTTGATGTTGTCAATTCGCACCACGATCAACGAAGAATCGTCTCTCTCAGAACATCTGTGTATCGCCATTCGCATCTCGTCCCTGCAGAAAGCGCTTGAAAGGTAGTTGCTGGACATGATCACGATCACCTTCCTACTGTTATAGACGCTGTCAGCCATATTATCAAGCCAAGCTTTCCCAGGCACGAAATCGCGTGAATGAATTATGTAATTGATGCCGTTCTCGTCCAACACAGGCAGAAGGGATTGCTGGACCCAGTCGTAATCTTTGGTACTGTAAGAGATGAACAAGTCGTGTTCGAAGACATGTTCTTCTTGGTCGTCTGTTAAAGAAAATATAGCGTTACGTTACTTACTGAATGAATAATTCCGAGACACTGAAAAATTGATAAGTGTTTTAGCCCGTGTCATCGAATGATGATGTACTGGGAAGAGGGTCGTCAGGGGGTCTCTAGCACGGTTTACTAATGTCAAAAACGGAAGATCACGAATCATGGATTTATTTCGTTTACATGAATCACGAAAAAAAGCAAGTAAGATGCTCTTGTTACTACTAAAGGTCGCTCATATGACCGGTAACCAATCAGGAGCCAAGAAAGACAATAGGCTATTGTTTTGAGAACAATAGACTCTATTGTTTTCCAAATCCAAGATGGCGTCTTGAAAAAATCGGACCAATCAGGAATCGAATAAGGAATGCACGATGGCGATGCCCATGAAAGTCGGCCATGTTGGAAAACAGCCCACCAGCCTCAACGGAGGACTGGAATCGGTCTTACAGATTTCCATGGCGACACAAATCACGCCAGGGTTTTCGCAAAAATGTCACGCAACTTCAAAATCCACGTGACTAACTTTGATAAATAGGAGTTTGTTTTGGGCGAGAAAATTGCAAACCGGACACGAAGGCCTGAGATCAGTCTTTTCATATTTTTCCCCTCGGACTTGAGAATCAATCTACACACATGTAAATCAAATGTGAAACAATTGTATTTATTAAAAAATCCTAATTCTTTACAAGAGATACCTGTGTCCACTCCCTTGGTGGGAGGACGCCCATAAACATTTTTCACTATTAACATGAATCATTACTGAGTGCGTCGAGGGAAAAAAAAGACAGCAATGTCCAACGTGGTGTGGGCGCTGACGTGAAAGGCTGAGAAAACTATTTACAATTCCATCAAGGTTTCAGCATTTTCCATGTCCACTTCATTGAACCCAGATGGTGTGTATCCATAAGGATAGGACTTGAAGGTGTCCGGATCGACCACACGTTTGTCAAACACCAATCCATATCGTTTGGTGCGTGGACCCACTTTGAGCTGTTTGGTGGCCGGATTGGGGATAGGGAGTATGCGATATCGCATGGTTAAGAGCCATTGTGAAGACGGGGGATAGGGGGTATACCTATGTCATGAAATTGTTATAAACAAAACAAAGAGTAACAGGTAACAGGGCATTGAAAGCGGCATTTTCTGCATAGTGTTGGGATTTTCCCCTATCCAGGAACTGTTGGACTTCTCTCAGGTAGGTTTCTTGATATCTTCCCCACTTTTTGACGTAACGGGTGCCATGGATCTGGTTCATTGTCGTCATCCGCTTCTTCTTCCTCCTCGGAGCTGCTAGTCTCTTCCTCTTCAGGCTCCTCTTCTTCCTGTCCCTCCTCTACCTCCTCCTCGTCGTCGTCGTCGTCGTCGTCGTCGTCGTCGTCGTCGTCGTCGTCGTCGTCGTCGTCGGTCGTCGTCGTCGTCGTCGTCGTCGTCGTCGTCGTCGTCGTCGTCGTCGTCGTCGTCGTCGTCGTCGTCGTCGTCGTCGTCGTCGTCGTCGTCGTCGTCGTCGTCGTCGTCGTCGTCGTCGTCGTCGTCGTCGTCGTCGTCGTCGTCGTCGTCGTCGTCGTCGTCGTCGTCGTCGTCGTCGTCGTCGTCGTCGTCGTCGTCGTCGTCGTCGTCGTCGTCGTCGTCGTCGTCGTCGTCGTCGTCGTCGTCGTCGTCGTCGTCGTCGTCGTCGTCGTCGTCGTCGTCGTCGTCGTCTTCTTCTTCTTCTTCTTCTTCTTCTTCTTCTTCTT
>JAHPZR010047435.1:22500-36944 GCA_019787425.1 Platygyra sinensis | reverse complement strand
ACTATTTTCAGAAATATACTTTCAAAGTTCCAGCGAGTTCACATTTTTGTGAAATCTAGGAAAGTTCGAAATACAACTCAATCAACCAAGATGGCCGATGGAATTTATCCAAAATTGTACATTTTCAACACGCCAGTACAGAAAGAAGGGAACTTGCCTAGATTTCATATTCCCACAGTTTGTAAATTACCCTTTGGTCATTCTTCTGAGGTAAAAGTCATCTTGAAGTAAATAGGTTTTGTCTACTTCTTCGGCCGTTTGAAAAATACAACTATCGCAATTTAATTTACATGTAAAATTTCAACGGATTTTAGAGGGTCATAATTCTTCTAGAATACGAATCTCTCAACAAACAGAAAGTTTCTAAAACAAGAGCTATGCTATGGGTATCTCATATCTAAATGGCTAGTTTGGCCCTTGAAAATTAAACGCGCTAGATGAAAAACTATAAAGAGCATTTTGACCATTTACGCCATTTTTGACGAGCGAGCAAGAACTTCGATTTCTCTAAAACACAATTCGACATGTTTCATGACACAAATTATTCGTAGGACATTGAAATAGTACCTCAGAATAAGCCTTGGTTATAGATGACACAGTCCTCTAGAAATCAGCCGTCCAAGCAGACGAATTTGGCAAAATGTCGGTCTTCAAGGTGGAACGGTAGTCCTGCATTCAAAACTTGAGCACCTTTGGCGAATAAATGGAGAAAACGCATCGCTTCTTTCTCCTGGGTTATCTCTTGTAATAGCGAAGCGCGCGAAGTCTAAAAATAGAATGCAAATCACTGAATTCCCCGCGAGACTCAGTCGACATAAGCTTGTTCTGAGGGAAATACAGGGAATATAAGCGAAATTTTTGTTTCACAAGTGTTTTAGGAACACCGGCTTTTGCTCTTAAAGAAATCTTCAAATCATCCACCATTCCAGTTTGTTTGTCTGAGTCTTGTCTGAGTCATGACGTCACTCGCGCGCTTCGCTATTAGTTCTCTCTTTTTACTTTAAAATAGGGGAACCACGTAGCCCCGACTGCAACGAGGAACAGTTTGCTTTCGACGCGAAACGCAAGTGTTCATGTAACATTTGTGTAAACAACATTGTTCTCGTTGTCACGGTGTCACGCCATGCAATTCACATATACGCACACAGACCAGTTACAGTTTTGAACCGCTGCATTTGAACTTTGTCCTCTACATTGTTCTACAAAAAGATACGTAGGGAAAATGGTCCAAAATGAAGTAGCAAACGTTTCTCGGTGTTGTGTGCCAAATTTACGGCGATTTTGAACTGTGAAACTCCCGTTCGTGACTTTATGGCCCGTCACAAGAGTCAAGTCGTCTTCTCACGCAGAGTTCTACAGGACTTTGCCATCTATAACCAAGCCCATTTCTGAGGTATGATTTAAATTATTGCTTTCATGTGTGATACATAATGTCAAAGAATAATTTGGGTTATGAAATATGTCGAATTATGTTCATAAAGATGATTGCAAAATCAAAGTTTTCACCTCGATCCTCTAAAAATGGCGCAATTGGTCTAAATACCCTCTATAGTTTTTCGTCTAGCGCGCGTAATTACCTCGGGCCAAACTAGCCATTGTCCTCTACATTGTTCTACAAAGAGATACGTAGGGAAAATGGTCCAAAATGAAGTAGCGAACGTTTCTCGGTGTTGTGTGCCAAATTTACGGCGATTTTGGACTGTGAAACTCCCGTTCGTGACTTTATGGCCCGTCACAAGAGTCAAGTCGTCTTCTCACGCAGAGTTCTACAGGACTTTGCCATCTATAACCAAGCCCATTTCTGAGGTATGATTTAAATTATTGCTTACATGTGTGATACATAATGTCAAAGAATAATTTGGGTTATGAAACATGTCGAATTATGTTCATAAAGATGACTGCAAAATCAAAGTTTTCACCTCGATCCTCTAAAAATGGCGCAATTGGTCTAAATACCCTCTATAGTTTTTCGTCTAGCGCGCTTAATTTCCTCGGGCCAAACTAGCCATTTAGATATGAGATACCCATAGCATAGCTCTTGTTTTAGAAACTTTTGTTTGTTGAGAGATTCGTATTCTAGAAGAATTATGACCCTCTAAAATCCGTTGAAATTTTACATGTGAATTAAATTGCGATAGTTGTATTTTTCAAACGGCGAAGAAGTAGACAAAACCTATTTACTTCAAGATGACTTTTAGCTCTGAAGAATGACCAAAGGGTAATTTACAAACTGTGTGAATGTGAAATCCAGGTAAGTTCCCTTCTTTCTGTACTGGCGTGTTGAAAATGTACAATTTTGGATAAATTCCATCGGCCATCTTGGTTGATTGAGTTGTATTTCGAACTTTCCTAGATTTCACAAAAATGTGAACTCGCTGGAACTTTGAAAGTATATTTCTGAAAACAGTTCATCAAAAGGGTCTTTCTGACGCAATAAAAGAAAATCCGAATTTTCCGAACTGTCGCGGGATTCTCCATATTTACAGACAGTGGCTCTTAAATGTTCTAGGCTCTTTTTGGTCACGCTTAAAACTACAGGCGCATAAAATGGTAGATTAGTAATTATACCTCTGTCGGTACAATTTCCAGAGATATACTAGAGAAGATTTGGTACATCGTTTAAAAAGGAAAACACTCGACCAAGACACCCGTGCTCCATCGCTTGCATTTTAGCATTTCTAGCCATTGTGACATGTTGTTGTCTCTCTTGACGATAAAGGAGGGGATGATGGAGGAAGCCTGGTGTGCAGTCTCGTCCACGGCCGCTTGGTGCCGCGACTGTCATCTTCACTGTTCTAGGCATGCACACTACTGGATCATGGTTTCTCAGCCAGTGCTGTTTGAATTTTGTGACGCAGCCACATAAGAAAACAGGCACAGCACTGCATAGCAGATTTGATTGCACTGAAACAAATCCATAGAGATACGTTCAGTGGAAGAAATAATGAATCAGAAGTTGCTTCATGGCTCACACGTGCCACAAAACGTATGGACGCTGGCACATATGACTCTATGTCTACCTTGTGAAAGCAAACACCAGTGATCCGGCCAAGGGAAAATGCAGGCAGAAAAGTCAACAACTGGAACTAATGGGCAAGCGCAGATTGCCTTGCGTTGCATGCGTGAACCTGTGTTATCTGCGTAAGCGTGCGTTACATGCATGAACATGCGTTATCTGCGTGAGCGTATTACATGTGTGAAACCGCGTTGTCTACGTGAGCGTGCGTTATAAGCGTAAGTCTGCGCTATTTGCGTAAGAGTGCGTTACATGTGTGAACATGCGTTTTTAACTTTAATTACAGGTATGTACTTTCGTTACACATGCAAACTTGCGATAGATGTTTGAACTAGCGTTACATGCGTGACCTCTGCTTGGTTGGGTTCCGACGTGCGAGTCCGGTTTGCAGTAACGACATTGCAACTCCGATCTGACGAGATCGCAAGTATTAGTACCGGACAATAAAGAGCTTATTCTGAAATGACCTACCATTTGTGAACCAAATCTGTGCTGGATTGTTCCTTGTGTTGCTGGCACTAGAACGAAACAAGGAGACTGTTAATTTCTCATTCCACAACCAAGTTATTAAAACTTGACTATTCTAGGTTCTCTACGACGGTAAATTACAGGAAATCTGTAAACGGCAGTAAAAATATTCTTCAATCTTCTAACCGATATCGCAGAGGTAATGGATTCGAATCCAGTACAAGCCTGAATTTTGTTCAGGCTTTAATTTCACACCTGCTTAAGTTGTGTGCACAACTGCGATGATCAGTCATATCGTCATATCTTTCATATATTCACTTGCAATCTTCTATGTTTTTCTTTGTTTTGTTTTATCTCTTCGTTTTTGGTCGAACGAAATTCTGAGAACCCGAGACGAGCACTGCAAACTCGGTCCCTGTGATCGTTCCTCACTGGAGCGAGAACTCTCAGGGGAATGACGTCGGTGCTCATAATTGTTAAGGCAGGTTTTAATACTGTATGCAGTGTTTGCGCTGGGTCAGAAACAGGCTAAAATAGACTATACACTCACCAAATTCCTCCAAGAGAAACACACCTCCCTGTGTGGAACAATTTCTGATGTGACACAAGTCAATGTGAACCTACAAAAAGAAGAAAAATAAGGAAAAATCAAACAAAGAAGAAATATTGATAGATATTGGTAGTCAATCATCGTGTGTCTCTGTTCGTGTTAACATGAAATTCAGGGCCGAGTTGTTCGATTAAACAAATCCAGAATTTTTATTTCAATTTTGTAACTTTGCGGTGAGCTTTTCTGCTTATCTTGTTTGTTTGTCCTTCAGTTTTGAGCTTGATTAATCTCAAAATACTCGAAACATAAGAAGTGACATCTTTATACAAGAATGATTTATCTCGGGTTAGCGTTAACCGGCTTTCGAACAACCCGACCCTGAAGCCCATAGAGGCACAACTCACCCTTCGTGTGGCAAACTTCAAACCAATTCCCTCCAGTGTCACTTGTAACAGACCACTTTCGTTAGTACTGAGATCCTGAAAAAGGATAAAACGACAGTTGACAGAACTGTAGATGTTATAATGTGTGTCAAACACGAGAGACAGTGTTTCATCGAGATATCCAAACACCGAGAAGAGAGTTGAAAATACGAATCGAAATCGAATCGAAACAAAAACTAAATCGTCAAAATCTACGCTAATTAAGACCGGGTACCCAAACCTCCTTCACAGTTGTGATTTTCTTTGTTTTAACTTGATGAGTTTGGGAAGCAAACAGTAAATTTGATGCTTCAACCGTGCACATTTTTGCAGTTAGAAGGAGACGAAATCAGAAGAGAAGTGAAAACATCGAAGACATTTATAATCTCCATCGAAAAATCTACGAATATGACCAGTTCATTCATCGTTGATCATTCCCCAACAGACCATGAGATATCAGGTTTTGTCCTTGAAAGGAACATTATTCCACTTTTTTTGCTTCGTGTAAATAATAGGACCCAACAGATAGGACATACAGAAATCACGAGATAACTAGTGATATATGAAAACGAAACTAACCTTGACTGGAAATTCTCCCCCGAGCTGAACTCCTGTAAAATTTACAGACGAAATAAAATGAACGTAAGTACATAAAAAGGTCAAGTTTGAGCGTCCCAAGAAACCGTCTCTTAACAAATTAATATCAACACCATAAGAGATAAATCTGCATGAAAATATAAAAATGTCCTTGACCTGCAAAAATGTCGGTCACCAAGGAGAGCCCAAACTTAGAAGAATTATTCCGCGTGGAAGGGTCGAATGAAGCGGCACAACTATCCTATGCGATAAGCTTACGAAAAGTCATTGACTCGAAATTGTTTGGTGTATTAAAGCTACCAGTTTCTTGCGTCTGTTGTGTACGACACGGAAAATATTGTGTGATCTTGAGACATGCTATAAACACTGAACAACAGTGGCGTCAAACAGTGTTCAGTGACGCCGGAAGGTTGTATGCGATCTTTGCATGATTTGAGCGCGCTACGAAAGTCGCAAAAGTCGAGTCGCGCTACAAAAGTTGTTAAGACCTAATATCAACTACTGTCAACAGTAAACAAGACTAAAGGTTATGGTACTTAAACGCATGGTCAGTACGGCATGTATTAATTTAGACATCAACCACAAGTCATGACATAACACACAGGACACAGCAAATAGCATCACGTTTAGCTGAAAGTTCAAAACATGAACACAACTTGAACAGATACAAAGACACTAGTTACACATGAATCGGACACAAAGGAGACACCTGCCAACAAACACAAGAAAAAAAACAACAACTTAGTGTACAGGAGCACAAATAATCACAAAGAAACAAGTAAAGACTGGGCAATACTGACACAACTTTTATCTCTTTCAAACTAAAAAAATGATAATTCACATTGTAATCTTTTTCTTTCGTTAAGGAAGACTAATATCGATAAACAAATATTATAACAACAATATAAACGAATGTCAGTGTACTTAGAGCAGTTTTTTAATTGTGCCAAAAACAACACGGGTTTCTTACTGCATGTACGTTAGATTCTTAACCAAGTATCTTCCTAAACCCCCAAGCCCTTTAACCAATATAAAGAATTTTTACATTGACAGATATTTTCATTTGAAGTGGGTAAGGAATTAAGAATCGTAGAATTGTTTAAAATGCACTACAAATCAACAACTCAAACCGTGCTGCCGTATTGCATGCAATATCACCAGCATTATCAGTCACACTTATCGACTAACCTGTTCCCTTGTCACTGAGTCTGTCTGCAGCTCTCTGTAAACTTTCCTTGATGCAGTAGTACAAAGCTTTACACTGTTAGAATAAAGAAAATAATCAACTTTAGCTTTCCTTCAGTTGTTCACTAATGCCTGTCACGCGATCACACCAATCATCCTGTATACGAGATCGTCACGCAACGCGTTGTGTGACTACCGATAATTAGAATGCGAAGAACACCACCAATCTCGAGGCATAATAAAACAATTGAATTGCTAAAGAGCTAAACGTGGTAAAGTTATTTTAGTTACAAATCATTTACCTTCTTGGTGCAAAACTTGTTTAGAATCGTCTCATCTTTCTGTCTGCACCATAGACACAGTACTTTTGTCTTCGGAGCGTACGTAATGTTCACCAGTTTCTCGTACCACCATCTTTCCACGATGGCGCCCATTCCAGTTCGTAGAAGAATACAGTCATCGCACACCTGAAAATTACAAGATATACGCACCTTCTCTTCAAATGTGATTTTTAACACTTACTGTCAGATTCTAGAACCTTCACCTGGTTTGCTCTGGTACTATAATAAGAAAGCTACTAAGGTGAACAGCGAAAAACAAAATGACGAAACACATTACGACAATAGGCCGCCTTTAACAGGGGTAGGTCAATTGGGAATAAAACTATAGTCATTCAGGTATGAAATCTCAGCTGAATAGCAAGCGAGATTATTTAACATTGCAAAGCACTGCCTCATTCAGATTAGGCCCCATTCAAAAGTATCCAGATATTTTTGAAACCGCAACTTTTTTCCGTTCCGGATTCAAAAATTTCACCGTCTACGCGCAGAAAAAATATCCGGATCCGCATACGTGTGGATGGGACCTAAACTGAGTAAACTTGTCCTCTGTTCCTAAACAGTGTTTTGTAGGGTTCCTTTGATATCAAGACTTAACCAACACAAGTGTTAGTAGTTGTTCAATTTTGAAATCAGGGACGCCGCCTTGATTTCTAAGCAGGTACTTCAGCAGAACTGAAGGAATTTTCTCGTTGAATCTCAGACGTGTCTTCAGGGAAAGATGAATCGAGCTTACTACAAGGGACCCGGGAAGACTGCCATATAAAAAGAACGAGGACGCTCGTCGAAAACCTTAAAGAAAAATAAAAGGTACAAAGAACCTGTTTTGTGGACGTGGCAAGAGATACTGGATACCAATTCTAAAACAACCTTTTATCTCTTGTCATGTCGTTTAGGCTCAACAACCGCAAAAGCTTACTGTGTCCTTTTTGAGCCACGACACTCTAAATGGTACCACAAACGCCTTTTTAACGAGCACTTATATATGGAGGCCCCCCAGGGCGGGGAGGAGGGGGGGGGGAGAGAGGCACCATTCACTTGTCCACTAACCTCCATGAAAAACACATCACCATTCATAGAATCTCCAGAATGGACAACGAAGGAATGTTTCATCATCTGGCGACTCCCAGCTGGCTTGAGATCAATATCATTACCATTCTAACAAAGATAAAAAGGAGAACAAACATTCAACACCACACATCTGTGTGAACTAAGAGTTCCCGAGCGATGCCCAGTACGTCAGCATGACGTCATGAGGCTAAGTCCAGTTGCTAAGCAGCTGCATTAAAAATCGCGGGCGCCGTAAAATTTTTCACTATTATTTTCGACCAAAAAAGTATCCAAACAAACTATGCATTCTGAGTTAAGTTTAATTGCATTGAAACAACAATTGATGGAGGAGAGAAAGCAGTCTTAGCTAACAGATAATATTCGCTTTTGCTCGTTGACATGCCAACAGCTTGTTGGAACAGAAACAAATCAGAGAGAGAAAATAACACAGCCCAGCTCACTGTCGATGTACTGAACAATTCAACACGGGCTAATTGTAATTATAAAGTTTACTTTACTTTATAAAGCAGAATTAGTCTTGATGTTCTGTGGAAACATTGACGATACTCATTGAATTTCTCCTCCCTTAATGATTTTCTTTACAGTGATATTTTTATCTGGGATTTCAAGGCAAGATATTCTATGGTTACAGATATAGATTAGTTCGGTTTGAGCCCAACCTCCGGGGGGGGGACTTGCATATTAAGGATGGAGAGGCTCGTCGTCTCGTTGGGTCAACCCAACCGATCATATGGCGAAGATGTGGCTCCAAAAAAAGCATTACATGCGGAACAACGACTCGCCTTCGCATTAATTAGCGTATAAAATACTTCACACATTATAAGACCCTTGTTAGGTAGTTAAATAGAGTTGGTGCGAAATTAGCTTGGCTCTATCTGAATGCAGTTTTTCTTTAAGAAAATCTCAATAATTTTGTTTTTCTGACATCGCTTGCTTCATGGACATTGTCGAAACCTGAGAATGTCTGAATTACTCAGATCTGTCAGGAACACAAAAATTGGACTGACAAAAAAATTCTCCACATCTAGTATACTGTACAAGAAAAATTAAAACCTCGTAGATGAAATGCAAAATATAAGGCTTTAAAACTGTTAGCTCTAAAAACAGCAACAGAACAGCCCAGCTTGAGTAGACACAACAATACTAACCTCACTAGCGTGCAGCCGACGAGATCCACCAGCGTTCAAAATTAAACTCAAACACGACCACATGGATATCAGTTAAATCAACAGGAACTAATTTTCTGATTGTTCCTGGCTCTTTTAAGTCCAATTTAATCTCTCTATAGCCGCCATACAACCCTGCTTGTTCTTCATTTAACGCTTTCTATGTTTCTGTACTGTTCAGCCGCAACGACGAACAATACTCATCAAACATACTTGGCAAAAAGGGAAGTTGCTATAGCGATGCTATTTCCGTAAATACTAATGAAATAATTTTATGGACAGGTATTGCGTCCAAGTGAACGCAATGAAACTGAATGAAAACTTCAGAAACTCATTTTAGATGATTTTCGAATGGAAAGTTTCTGTCTTATAGCTTATCTGTTTTTCGTGACAAATTAACATTTCATTCTTTGATCAACCAGTTCTTAAAAGGTTCCTTTCAGACACAGCTGCCACTAATTGATTTTGCATCAATATCTTTCAATTTTTAAAACTTGCGGGTAATGGACCTGAAAATGTGTTCAAGTGGAAGTAAACACGACAATGTCCACGAACCAAGCAGCTTTTTCTTTGACGTTTTGCAAACTCAGTTGAAATCTAATTATATAAATATGCACCATCGCTTTTTTGTATAAAATTAAACTGAACATAATGAATATTGCTATGGTAATGTCACATGATACAAATGGTCATTTACATCTAAATCAAGGAGTTTTATCCTTTAAAGAAAAATATGGAGAAAAAATGACTTCAGCGAAATTTTGAAAATCAACCAGGTAATTCCTCCCGAAGAGGAAGTTCTCTGCGTTCCTATGTTTAGTAGAGAAATAACTAAACAGGCACTGCAGTACGACCACACACCTCGTCTCTCTCTTAATAAAATCAATTGTAAAAACAGCTACACTAGAGTCGTTGTTCCGTTTCCTTGTTTCCGTCGGAAGGGAAAGTGTGGGAAAATCTCCGTTAAAACATTCGGAGAGTTTCCGATTATTACCATCCAATCAAAAACTTGCACGAACACTCACGACTACTCCGTTTATTGTCATGCTTGTGTGAGGGGATAAGGAGACAACGGTGCTTAGCAACGCCGCTGGCTGACAAAAACAATAAGCTCGACTAACACTTGTTGAAGGTATTTAGTCCGCAAGAGAACTGTGTTCTTTCGTTTGATATCTTACTGTTAATTTTACACTTGGTTGCCAAAGACACCACTTTTCACAATTCCCTGACTTTTCCCTGTTAAAAATTGCATTTCCCGACCAAAAAATTATAAAATGTCACATCTAGCAGCGGCTTCCCCGACATTTTCTTATTATTTTTTTAACAAAAAACGCACTTTTGTACCATTTCTTAGCGAATTGATTAGCTCACAATAAGAAAATGACTGAGAAATCTGTTTTTCGCGAGGCTTGAAGTCTTGAAATGACGTCACAATAATTCCCAGTCTCCTGATTTTTGTCTCACGGTTTTGTAACCCACCGGAAGTGAAATTTCACGTTTTTAGCACATCAAAACACGGAGAAGGAAAATCGCTATCGAAACATTTTTTCTTGCTATACTTATCAGTACACTGGGGAGATTTAATCGAGCAAATAAAAAAAGTTGTCATATACACTTCGAACTCGTCCGAACCTTTTGCAAGTATTGTGCTACCCTATAAGAGATATTTCCTCTTACCAGATTGTTGAGGTTATCGAGCAGATCATTGACTTGCTGGCTTTGTAAGAGCCCGATGTGTGACTTTCCTAACAGCCTTCGTACTTTCTTCTTCACCGCATCCTTGTCGACATTCAAGGCAATCATAAACGCCACTAAATTATACAACATGGTCGCCAGAAGCCTGTCCTCGTCTTCTTCAGGCGTTTCCTCTCTGCAGGACCTAACGAGCTGTACCTGAGGAAAAATGAAGGAATAAATTCAAATCAACACAATTCAATACCATTCACGGTATTTTGAGCTATTTTCGCAACGTACTGAACTACCTTGATATTGAAGGAAACTTGGAAATGGTAATTTACTTAAACAGTAAAACAACAAAGAGATAATATTAAACCATAAAGGAAAAAGGATGGTTAAGGGTGGAGAAGATTAAAGGGGCTCAGTCACGGCATCTTGAGCTATTTTGAACATCGAAAAAAATAACCGTTAAATTGAAGGAAACCTAAAAATAACACTTTGTAAAGATAGAAAAACATCAAAGAGACGATAATAAACCATAAAGGAACAAGGATGGTTAAGGATGGAGAAGATTGACGCGGATTGCAAACAACGAATTTGAAAAGTTTTGCTAAGCTTTTCAAACGTGACTGAGCCCCTTTAACACGGATTACAAATTTAATTGTAAGTTGTGCCGATTTGTGCCAGTTTACCTGTCAATCATTTCTGCCGGTCCTTGATCCATTCCGACTAGGTCTCTTTCTGCAGCTACTGCATCGAGGAAGATGTTTTCCCAGAAGTCCATGTTGTCCCACACAGGTGATCTCTCATTAAGCAGTCCCTCAAATAGGTAACGTCGCCCTGTAGTTCTCTTCCCTTCATCCCCTTCCACGGGAAAAATGTCTCCATTGTAATAACGATAGCCTGCAAACAAGAAATAAAATATATAGTAGATAACCAGCACGATTTCAGGTATAGAGACCGGCTGTGTTATTTGCAAATTACTTCACTCTTACAATGACTTTGTCAACCAGGTATTTAAATAGGAACATGCGAATTTTGGGTGGAGAAAAACCTGCAATGCACCACATTTGTGGCTTCCCTGTGGTTTTACCAAGAGCCTGGAATAGGCTAAGATACACGTACCCCTGCTATCAAAATATACTTCAAACCATACATATATCTTATTAACCAAGCGAGAGTGCCGTTCAGGGAGAAAATCGGCCCGAGGACTTGACAGTGCGGACCGAGCCCAGTGAGGTCCGTACAAAAAAGATAATATTAGGGAGCTTAAGCACGCGCGTTTTTGAGACGCGGACGGCAACCGGAAGAGAACATTTTGCACGCCAGGACCGTATTATTTCCCAGATTTTTATGCTACTCCTCTCTAATGGAGAAAAGATTCTTAGCAATGTGAATGCGGTGGTGCGAGGGCAAGTTAAAAGTGAAAATAGCTCACTTCCGGTTGCCGGCCGCGTCTCAAAAACGTGCGTGCTTAAGCTCCCTATTTTTAGAAAGCTTGGCTAATAAGAGATTTATTACACGACGAAAACTACCCGAAAATCTTCAAGAGTAATGTGGGAACATTCGGGACAGTGCACAGTCTAATACTTAGAGAATGTTGGACCAGCCATGAGAAATCTGATTGGTTAATTTTGGTTATTGCCCTTACATGTATGAACTAACTTAGCCATGTGGTAAAGCGATTAAATCACCGTAATTTTCAAATGTTACCTTTGTTCAAGTTGCTTTTTCTTAGCAAGGGGCTGGGAGGAATGGAAGATGACGTTTGACTCAGGCGATCAAACGAGTTACGGCGTGTCAAGGTGTTATTCAGCTTCATGTGGGCCAGGGCTGGACTTTTACACCTATCTTGCCTGAGTTTCTCTTCTCGGTTAGCTCTGGCTAGATCCTACACAAACATGACATAACACGCAATTAGAAACTTAGTAATAAGCTGCTACAGCCCAACATCATGACATTTTTGGTCCTCACTTTTACGTCTGTGGACAAAAGGGTGCAAGGGTGCGACCATTCATATGAAAGCTACTGAGCAGTACTTTCATGTAGTACTGTTTATTATGTTGTACAAGGTGGTTCTAACTTTTACGTCGGTGGATGAAACCCTAGTGTGTGACCATTCAAATGAAAGCTATTGAGCAGTACTTTCATGTTGTAATGTTTATTATACTGTACAAGTTAGATATGCTGAACTACAAGTGCTAAACCCTGGCGTGTTCCGATTCAAATGAAGCAAGTGAACATTACGTTACTGTGCCAGTAATGCTTTTTGTCAAACGAATTCATAGTTTTTTCAGTCCTGGAAGAGTTTACCTGGATCTTTGTTGGATCGATGGATCTACTTCTGGAGATCTTATCTTTCAAGTCCCTTCCCCTCCTACTCAACAGTGCAGCCACGTCACTGTTCGAGCGTATGAGTTCTGGAGTTGCCCTCGGATCCTGCTTGCCTTGAGGCGCCGACGACATTATTGTTTCAATTTCACTATTCGTTGTATTCATGTCCACGTCTCTGTCACTCCGGCCATTCAACAGAGCATGTCTCTTGCCTGTAAACAGGTAAAGTCAAAATTTACCATAGAAGGAGCTACATGACGATTTGTGCACTTGAAAAGTTAAGCCTAAATTTTTATGTT
The DNA here is from genome assembly GCA_019787425.1 of Platygyra sinensis. NCBI lineage: Eukaryota > Metazoa > Cnidaria > Anthozoa > Scleractinia > Merulinidae > Platygyra > Platygyra sinensis. Next base: position 23,821 of record JAHPZR010047435.1, on the reverse strand, counting down.
CGCTGTTTGTAATCCGTGTCAATCTTCTCCATCGTTAACCATCCTTGTTCCTTTATGGTTTATTATTATCTCTTTGGTGTTTTTCTTTCTTAGAAAACAAATATTTTCAGGTTTTCTTCAATTTAAAGGTAATTCTGTTCGCGGTCAAAATAACTCAAAATATCGTGATTGAGCTCCTCTAAATCTGAAGCAGTAATATTAGATTTATGTAAACTGAGATCAAGAAAATATTAACGTGAAAACTCTCAGGATTAAGGTGAATGAGTGGTAAGATACAATTAAAATATCGGCCTTTTGGAAGACAGGAATATTGCTCCACCACATTCCAGCTACTGTGAGTTAGTAATTTGCAACAAGGTGTACCAATATCCAAGTTAGTTGTGCATTGTAAAATTATTATGTGGGAAAAAAGTTCAATATTAAACAATTATGAATACTAAATATTTACTAACCTGTCTCGGCAACCCAGGACTGGACTGCGGACATATCTCGCGAGTGATCTGACAGGTTGGAGATGCTGTCGCTGTTGGAAATGACTGACAAGCTGTCGTCGTCATCACGTAGTTTGGCTATCTGTTCGCGAATGTCTCGCCCATGGTAGTGGGTGTGGGCAATTTCCAGGAACTGGAAAGCAGACGCGATACCTCCAATACCATGGTTCTCCACACTCACTTCAAAACCATACACTGCTGCCTTCAACACTTCCAACATTCCCCTGTAGACACTGCGAGAAACTCGCTAAAACAAACCAATAAATTAGATAAAGGAAAATTAAACCTAGCTTGTGTTACCCACATCCACTATATAGCATGATGGTTTCTTAGTTGACCCAAGTTTGAAGTAAAGGGTGTGTTTAATGCTTTTTCCTAAGTTATACAACAATAAATTCACACGGAGGTTACAGAACACGAGACTCGTAAAGTCCTTGCATTTGGTTTTGAAAAAGTTATCACTAACACCAAAGAACTGGGCCGGGATGTTCGAAGCCCGATTAAGCTAACCCAGGGTTAGCGAGAATTTTGATTTCAGTTTTGTAACTTTTTGGTTAGGTAATCTGTTTATTTTGTTTGCCCTTCAGTTTTGAGCTGTAGTAATCTCAGTACACCAAACGTTAGGGGTGAAAAACAGTTTTAAACAAGAAAAATAACGCCTCAGTTAACGTTTAATCCTGGGTTAACGTTAACCAGCTTTCGAACAACCCGGCCCAGACCATTTTACGATTATCTGCTTAGTGACCTGGCCTTTGAATGGTAGTGAAGCTGGAGTTGACCTTGTTTTGATACAGACCTCACTGTTTTATTGGGTCAGAACTTCATGCTAG
>JAHPZR010047435.1:17500-20000 GCA_019787425.1 Platygyra sinensis | reverse complement strand
TGAATATTACTGATTTATTTTAAATGCATGTAATACAATAACAGCATTAATGATTATTTATTAAAATTAGTTCAAGAGTTTGTCAAATTAAAGCTAATTAAATTAAAAAATTACTAACAGCAGCATTATGAGCATCTTGTTTTGTGTCTACATTCCTCTTAGCAGTGAACCCTGTACTATGCCCCTGTGTACACTGCATCAAGATGGATGAAGGAATTATGCTACTGACGAGCTGCACAGTGAAAAACATTATAGAAACACACATACAATGTACAAATTAAAATCATTGTCCATTTTAACTATAGTACCTTAGCTATACAATCAATTTTGTACTTAGACAGACAAAGGTTGCACTAATGGGATACTAATTCATAGTTGATATCCTAGTCATAAAGGACCTCCAGGGCAATCAGCCTGTATCCTGTAACACCTGTTACAGCTCATATTCTTGATCAGTACTTGATGCTAAGAGTGAAATTGCCTAATGTTGACAGAATTCACCCATAAAGTAACACATTTGATACAGATGTGAAGATCTAGGACACAAGTGACTCAAAACTCAATGACACCCCTGACCTTGACATATAACTTTGGTGCCCAAAAGAAAATACACCTACTGTAGTAACCCTCTCATGGGAACACAATCATGGAAATACTACCCATACAACTCTTGGACATTGATTTTAACCCTTCAGTAACGGGACTTCCCCCAAAGGGGAACACTGAGTGACAGGGAGGCCAAACAGAAATACTCCATTTACAACCTGACTTCAAGGCAACATCCCTCATCATTAACATGGTGAAAAATTCTTCTTTACTTTATCAAGAGAAGAACCAGTCTTGCAGGTCTCTCTGTAGACCCATATATCACAGATTTCAAGGTCTTCTGCCCAGCATCTCTCCTGTTCTACATTACATTAAATTAAATAACTGGCCTCCCTTTATACAATGGGAAATGAGTCATCATGAACATTTATTTTTTAATATCATCAACAGTCAGACAATGTTAAGTTATTATAAATTATACAAGTAAGGTTCATCAGACATGTATGCTTGAATATGGAGTAGAGTAAGAAGCTGACTTCAGGTAATATGGTAAGTATGAGAGTGTATATCCACTGTTTTTGTTTTTGCATATAGGAGGCCAATATGATATTATTGCACAATGATGGGGGAAGATCTTCATTATCAATGTCCAGAGATCATCGTTTGAGAGTCTGTAATCAATCAGTTTTTTTCACTTGCATTAACAAAGGGAGTTGTGAATAGTCTTAAAGAGGAATGAAAAATGTGCATCCTGCAAAAACCACTACACTCTGAAATTCTCATTATCTATTCCTTTAAGGATGAAAAGAGGAAAATTAAAAATTTAATATACTGTGGCAATTTTCTTGCAGTGAAAATCAACAGTTTCTGAAGGAAGTTATTCGCAGTGTGCTAAAAGGTGATGGTGTTGGCTGGCTGTATCAAAGAGACTACGCAAGCTGATGATGGATGAGGCCTTAAGAGCTATGGTTGCCAACCGTCTTTACAGCGCCCCCTCAGCTGATACGAACACAGATGCTGTGGATGACATGGTAAGTTGTAACCATTATTATTATTTCTGAGCAGGATGATTGATAATTGGGTTAAAATGAGAATTGGCCACTGTCATAAAGTGAATGTAACAGATGCAGCACTGGCACAGCTTCATTCCAAGCAGCAGTTTAAATCTAAAGTTACCCTCTACAAGTTAAGTAAGTTAGAGAGTACTGTGCCAAACAACTTCCATTGTGGATTTTGATATTAAAACTGTAAGTGAAAAAAACTGATTGATTACAGACTCTCAAACGATGATCTCTGGACATTGATAATGAAGATCTTCCCCCATCATTGTGCAATAATATCATATTGGCCTCCTATATGCAAAAACAAAAACAGTGGATATACACTCTCATACTTACCATATTACCTGAAGTCAGCTTCTTACTCTACTCCATATTCAAGCATACATGTCTGATGAACCTTACTTGTATAATTTATAATAACTTAACATTGTCTGACTGTTGATGATATTAAAAAATAAAATGTTCATGATGACTCATTTCCCATTGTATAAAGGGAGGCCAGTTATTTAATTTAATGTAATGTAGAACAGGAGAGATGCTGGGCAGAAGACCTTGAAATCTGTGATATATGGGTCTACAGAGAGACCTGCAAGACTGGTTCTTCTCTTGATAAAGTAAAGAAGAATTTTTCACCATGTTAATGATGAGGGATGTTGCCTTGAAGTCAGGTTGTAAATGGAGTATTTCTGTTTGGCCTCCCTGTCACTCAGTGTTCCCCTTTGGGGGAAGTCCCGTTACTGAAGGGTTAAAATCAATGTCCAAGAGTTGTATGGGTAGTATTTCCATGATTGTGTTCCCATGAGAGGGTTACTACAGTAGGTGTATTTTCTTTTGGGGCACCAAAGTTATATGTCAAGGTCAGGGGTGTCATTGAGTTTTGAGTCACTTGTGTC
>JAHPZR010047435.1:0-15000 GCA_019787425.1 Platygyra sinensis | reverse complement strand
TGTTCAAAAAAGAGCAATTTAAGTGTGTGAATCGTAAAAAAAACCAATTTGCCGAATGTCTTAAAATAACTATGTGGAGTATTCCTTTCCATTTACAAGTTGCAGTTTCTACACAGCCTAGTTGTATTGTTGACTGTGTGTGTTTAGTACCATCTGTCAACAGTTGCGAGAGATATCTAGGTTGTCACCTTAACATTAAGAAAATATTAGGAAACAGAAATGCAACTACCAGAAGATTATAATTTTAAATTTAAAGCATGAAGTGTAATATATGCTAGAAATATTAATGATTCAATAGGCCATTTTCTGTGCTTAGTTACCAGGTCATGAGTGGAAGCTAGGTTGGAGGTGACCTTGCTTTGATACAGACCTCTCTGCCTTTGACATTTAGATGCCAATTAGTTAGCATAAGAACAACTTTTACACAATAAAACGGCAAGAACTTCATGTTAGCCCACATATAGAGCACACTCCCATATTGTCTTATCCATATATATCCATATATGGTTATGTCCTATCCATATATGGATATGTGGGCTAGCATGAAGTTCTGACCCAATAAAACAGTGAGGTCTGTATCAAAACAAGGTCAACTCCAGCTTCACTACCATTCAAAGGCCAGGTCACTAAGCAGATAATCGTAAAATGGTCTGGGCCGGGTTGTTCGAAAGCTGGTTAACGTTAACCCAGGATTAAACGTTAACTGAGGCGTTATTTTTTCTTGTTTAAAACTGTTTTTCACCCCTAACGTTTGGTGTACTGAGATTACTACAGCTCAAAACTGAAGGGCAAACAAAATAAACAGATTACCTAACCAAAAAGTTACAAAACTGAAATCAAAATTCTCGCTAACCCTGGGTTAGCTTAATCGGGCTTCGAACATCCCGGCCCAGTTCTTTGGTGTTAGTGATAACTTTTTCAAAACCAAATGCAAGGACTTTACGAGTCTCGTGTTCTGTAACCTCCGTGTGAATTTATTGTTGTATAACTTAGGAAAAAGCATTAAACACACCCTTTACTTCAAACTTGGGTCAACTAAGAAACCATCATGCTATATAGTGGATGTGGGTAACACAAGCTAGGTTTAATTTTCCTTTATCTAATTTATTGGTTTGTTTTAGCGAGTTTCTCGCAGTGTCTACAGGGGAATGTTGGAAGTGTTGAAGGCAGCAGTGTATGGTTTTGAAGTGAGTGTGGAGAACCATGGTATTGGAGGTATCGCGTCTGCTTTCCAGTTCCTGGAAATTGCCCACACCCACTACCATGGGCGAGACATTCGCGAACAGATAGCCAAACTACGTGATGACGACGACAGCTTGTCAGTCATTTCCAACAGCGACAGCATCTCCAACCTGTCAGATCACTCGCGAGATATGTCCGCAGTCCAGTCCTGGGTTGCCGAGACAGGTTAGTAAATATTTAGTATTCATAATTGTTTAATATTGAACTTTTTTCCCACATAATAATTTTACAATGCACAACTAACTTGGATATTGGTACACCTTGTTGCAAATTACTAACTCACAGTAGCTGGAATGTGGTGGAGCAATATTCCTGTCTTCCAAAAGGCCGATATTTTAATTGTATCTTACCACTCATTCACCTTAATCCTGAGAGTTTTCACGTTAATATTTTCTTGATCTCAGTTTACATAAATCTAATATTACTGCTTCAGATTTAGAGGAGCTCAATCACGATATTTTGAGTTATTTTGACCGCGAACAGAATTACCTTTAAATTGAAGAAAACCTGAAAATATTTGTTTTCTAAGAAAGAAAAACACCAAAGAGATAATAATAAACCATAAAGGAACAAGGATGGTTAACGATGGAGAAGATTGACACGGATTACAAACAGCGAACATAAAAATTTAGGCTTAACTTTTCAAGTGCACAAATCGTCATGTAGCTCCTTCTATGGTAAATTTTGACTTTACCTGTTTACAGGCAAGAGACATGCTCTGTTGAATGGCCGGAGTGACAGAGACGTGGACATGAATACAACGAATAGTGAAATTGAAACAATAATGTCGTCGGCGCCTCAAGGCAAGCAGGATCCGAGGGCAACTCCAGAACTCATACGCTCGAACAGTGACGTGGCTGCACTGTTGAGTAGGAGGGGAAGGGACTTGAAAGATAAGATCTCCAGAAGTAGATCCATCGATCCAACAAAGATCCAGGTAAACTCTTCCAGGACTGAAAAAACTATGAATTCGTTTGACAAAAAGCATTACTGGCACAGTAACGTAATGTTCACTTGCTTCATTTGAATCGGAACACGCCAGGGTTTAGCACTTGTAGTTCAGCATATCTAACTTGTACAGTATAATAAACATTACAACATGAAAGTACTGCTCAATAGCTTTCATTTGAATGGTCACACACTAGGGTTTCATCCACCGACGTAAAAGTTAGAACCACCTTGTACAACATAATAAACAGTACTACATGAAAGTACTGCTCAGTAGCTTTCATATGAATGGTCGCACCCTTGCACCCTTTTGTCCACAGACGTAAAAGTGAGGACCAAAAATGTCATGATGTTGGGCTGTAGCAGCTTATTACTAAGTTTCTAATTGCGTGTTATGTCATGTTTGTGTAGGATCTAGCCAGAGCTAACCGAGAAGAGAAACTCAGGCAAGATAGGTGTAAAAGTCCAGCCCTGGCCCACATGAAGCTGAATAACACCTTGACACGCCGTAACTCGTTTGATCGCCTGAGTCAAACGTCATCTTCCATTCCTCCCAGCCCCTTGCTAAGAAAAAGCAACTTGAACAAAGGTAACATTTGAAAATTACGGTGATTTAATCGCTTTACCACATGGCTAAGTTAGTTCATACATGTAAGGGCAATAACCAAAATTAACCAATCAGATTTCTCATGGCTGGTCCAACATTCTCTAAGTATTAGACTGTGCACTGTCCCGAATGTTCCCACATTACTCTTGAAGATTTTCGGGTAGTTTTCGTCGTGTAATAAATCTCTTATTAGCCAAGCTTTCTAAAAATAGGGAGCTTAAGCACGCACGTTTTTGAGACGCGGCCGGCAACCGGAAGTGAGCTATTTTCACTTTTAACTTGCCCTCGCACCACCGCATTCACATTGCTAAGAATCTTTTCTCCATTAGAGAGGAGTAGCATAAAAATCTGGGAAATAATACGGTCCTGGCGTGCAAAATGTTCTCTTCCGGTTGCCGTCCGCGTCTCAAAAACGCGCGTGCTTAAGCTCCCTAATATTATCTTTTTTGTACGGACCTCACTGGGCTCGGTCCGCACTGTCAAGTCCTCGGGCCGATTTTCTCCCTGAACGGCACTCTCGCTTGGTTAATAAGATATATGTATGGTTTGAAGTATATTTTGATAGCAGGGGTACGTGTATCTTAGCCTATTCCAGGCTCTTGGTAAAACCACAGGGAAGCCACAAATGTGGTGCATTGCAGGTTTTTCTCCACCCAAAATTCGCATGTTCCTATTTAAATACCTGGTTGACAAAGTCATTGTAAGAGTGAAGTAATTTGCAAATAACACAGCCGGTCTCTATACCTGAAATCGTGCTGGTTATCTACTATATATTTTATTTCTTGTTTGCAGGCTATCGTTATTACAATGGAGACATTTTTCCCGTGGAAGGGGATGAAGGGAAGAGAACTACAGGGCGACGTTACCTATTTGAGGGACTGCTTAATGAGAGATCACCTGTGTGGGACAACATGGACTTCTGGGAAAACATCTTCCTCGATGCAGTAGCTGCAGAAAGAGACCTAGTCGGAATGGATCAAGGACCGGCAGAAATGATTGACAGGTAAACTGGCACAAATCGGCACAACTTACAATTAAATTTGTAATCCGTGTTAAAGGGGCTCAGTCACGTTTGAAAAGCTTAGCAAAACTTTTCAAATTCGTTGTTTGCAATCCGCGTCAATCTTCTCCATCCTTAACCATCCTTGTTCCTTTATGGTTTATTATCGTCTCTTTGATGTTTTTCTATCTTTACAAAGTGTTATTTTTAGGTTTCCTTCAATTTAACGGTTATTTTTTTCGATGTTCAAAATAGCTCAAGATGCCGTGACTGAGCCCCTTTAATCTTCTCCACCCTTAACCATCCTTTTTCCTTTATGGTTTAATATTATCTCTTTGTTGTTTTACTGTTTAAGTAAATTACCATTTCCAAGTTTCCTTCAATATCAAGGTAGTTCAGTACGTTGCGAAAATAGCTCAAAATACCGTGAATGGTATTGAATTGTGTTGATTTGAATTTATTCCTTCATTTTTCCTCAGGTACAGCTCGTTAGGTCCTGCAGAGAGGAAACGCCTGGAAGAAGACGAGGACAGGCTTCTGGCGACCATGTTGTATAATTTAGTGGCGTTTATGATTGCCTTGAATGTCGACAAGGATGCGGTGAAGAAGAAAGTACGAAGGCTGTTAGGAAAGTCACACATCGGGCTCTTACAAAGCCAGCAAGTCAATGATCTGCTCGATAACCTCAACAATCTGGTAAGAGGAAATATCTCTTATAGGGTAGCACAATACTTGCAAAAGGTTCGGACGAGTTCGAAGTGTATATGACAACTTTTTTTATTTGCTCGATTAAATCTCCCCAGTGTACTGATAAGTATAGCAAGAAAAAATGTTTCGATAGCGATTTTCCTTCTCCGTGTTTTGATGTGCTAAAAACGTGAAATTTCACTTCCGGTGGGTTACAAAACCGTGAGACAAAAATCAGGAGACTGGGAATTATTGTGACGTCATTTCAAGACTTCAAGCCTCGCGAAAAACAGATTTCTCAGTCATTTTCTTATTGTGAGCTAATCAATTCGCTAAGAAATGGTACAAAAGTGCGTTTTTTGTTAAAAAAAATAATAAGAAAATGTCGGGGAAGCCGCTGCTAGATGTGACATTTTATAATTTTTTGGTCGGGAAATGCAATTTTTAACAGGGAAAAGTCAGGGAATTGTGAAAAGTGGTGTCTTTGGCAACCAAGTGTAAAATTAACAGTAAGATATCAAACGAAAGAACACAGTTCTCTTGCGGACTAAATACCTTCAACAAGTGTTAGTCGAGCTTATTGTTTTTGTCAGCCAGCGGCGTTGCTAAGCACCGTTGTCTCCTTATCCCCTCACACAAGCATGACAATAAACGGAGTAGTCGTGAGTGTTCGTGCAAGTTTTTGATTGGATGGTAATAATCGGAAACTCTCCGAATGTTTTAACGGAGATTTTCCCACACTTTCCCTTCCGACGGAAACAAGGAAACGGAACAACGACTCTAGTGTAGCTGTTTTTACAATTGATTTTATTAAGAGAGAGACGAGGTGTGTGGTCGTACTGCAGTGCCTGTTTAGTTATTTCTCTACTAAAACATAGGAACGCAGAGAACTTCCTCTTCGGGAGGAATTACCTGGTTGATTTTCAAAATTTCGCTGAAGTCATTTTTTCTCCATATTTTTCTTTAAAGGATAAAACTCCTTGATTTAGATGTAAATGACCATTTGTATCATGTGACATTACCATAGCAATATTCATTATGTTCAGTTTAATTTTATACAAAAAAGCGATGGTGCATATTTATATAATTAGATTTCAACTGAGTTTGCAAAACGTCAAAGAAAAAGCTGCTTGGTTCGTGGACATTGTCGTGTTTACTTCCACTTGAACACATTTTCAGGTCCATTACCCGCAAGTTTTAAAAATTGAAAGATATTGATGCAAAATCAATTAGTGGCAGCTGTGTCTGAAAGGAACCTTTTAAGAACTGGTTGATCAAAGAATGAAATGTTAATTTGTCACGAAAAACAGATAAGCTATAAGACAGAAACTTTCCATTCGAAAATCATCTAAAATGAGTTTCTGAAGTTTTCATTCAGTTTCATTGCGTTCACTTGGACGCAATACCTGTCCATAAAATTATTTCATTAGTATTTACGGAAATAGCATCGCTATAGCAACTTCCCTTTTTGCCAAGTATGTTTGATGAGTATTGTTCGTCGTTGCGGCTGAACAGTACAGAAACATAGAAAGCGTTAAATGAAGAACAAGCAGGGTTGTATGGCGGCTATAGAGAGATTAAATTGGACTTAAAAGAGCCAGGAACAATCAGAAAATTAGTTCCTGTTGATTTAACTGATATCCATGTGGTCGTGTTTGAGTTTAATTTTGAACGCTGGTGGATCTCGTCGGCTGCACGCTAGTGAGGTTAGTATTGTTGTGTCTACTCAAGCTGGGCTGTTCTGTTGCTGTTTTTAGAGCTAACAGTTTTAAAGCCTTATATTTTGCATTTCATCTACGAGGTTTTAATTTTTCTTGTACAGTATACTAGATGTGGAGAATTTTTTTGTCAGTCCAATTTTTGTGTTCCTGACAGATCTGAGTAATTCAGACATTCTCAGGTTTCGACAATGTCCATGAAGCAAGCGATGTCAGAAAAACAAAATTATTGAGATTTTCTTAAAGAAAAACTGCATTCAGATAGAGCCAAGCTAATTTCGCACCAACTCTATTTAACTACCTAACAAGGGTCTTATAATGTGTGAAGTATTTTATACGCTAATTAATGCGAAGGCGAGTCGTTGTTCCGCATGTAATGCTTTTTTTGGAGCCACATCTTCGCCATATGATCGGTTGGGTTGACCCAACGAGACGACGAGCCTCTCCATCCTTAATATGCAAGTCCCCCCCCCGGAGGTTGGGCTCAACCGAACTAATCTATATCTGTAACCATAGAATATCTTGCCTTGAAATCCCAGATAAAAATATCACTGTAAAGAAAATCATTAAGGGAGGAGAAATTCAATGAGTATCGTCAATGTTTCCACAGAACATCAAGACTAATTCTGCTTTATAAAGTAAAGTAAACTTTATAATTACAATTAGCCCGTGTTGAATTGTTCAGTACATCGACAGTGAGCTGGGCTGTGTTATTTTCTCTCTCTGATTTGTTTCTGTTCCAACAAGCTGTTGGCATGTCAACGAGCAAAAGCGAATATTATCTGTTAGCTAAGACTGCTTTCTCTCCTCCATCAATTGTTGTTTCAATGCAATTAAACTTAACTCAGAATGCATAGTTTGTTTGGATACTTTTTTGGTCGAAAATAATAGTGAAAAATTTTACGGCGCCCGCGATTTTTAATGCAGCTGCTTAGCAACTGGACTTAGCCTCATGACGTCATGCTGACGTACTGGGCATCGCTCGGGAACTCTTAGTTCACACAGATGTGTGGTGTTGAATGTTTGTTCTCCTTTTTATCTTTGTTAGAATGGTAATGATATTGATCTCAAGCCAGCTGGGAGTCGCCAGATGATGAAACATTCCTTCGTTGTCCATTCTGGAGATTCTATGAATGGTGATGTGTTTTTCATGGAGGTTAGTGGACAAGTGAATGGTGCCTCTCTCCCCCCCCCCTCCTCCCCGCCCTGGGGGGCCTCCATATATAAGTGCTCGTTAAAAAGGCGTTTGTGGTACCATTTAGAGTGTCGTGGCTCAAAAAGGACACAGTAAGCTTTTGCGGTTGTTGAGCCTAAACGACATGACAAGAGATAAAAGGTTGTTTTAGAATTGGTATCCAGTATCTCTTGCCACGTCCACAAAACAGGTTCTTTGTACCTTTTATTTTTCTTTAAGGTTTTCGACGAGCGTCCTCGTTCTTTTTATATGGCAGTCTTCCCGGGTCCCTTGTAGTAAGCTCGATTCATCTTTCCCTGAAGACACGTCTGAGATTCAACGAGAAAATTCCTTCAGTTCTGCTGAAGTACCTGCTTAGAAATCAAGGCGGCGTCCCTGATTTCAAAATTGAACAACTACTAACACTTGTGTTGGTTAAGTCTTGATATCAAAGGAACCCTACAAAACACTGTTTAGGAACAGAGGACAAGTTTACTCAGTTTAGGTCCCATCCACACGTATGCGGATCCGGATATTTTTTCTGCGCGTAGACGGTGAAATTTTTGAATCCGGAACGGAAAAAAGTTGCGGTTTCAAAAATATCTGGATACTTTTGAATGGGGCCTAATCTGAATGAGGCAGTGCTTTGCAATGTTAAATAATCTCGCTTGCTATTCAGCTGAGATTTCATACCTGAATGACTATAGTTTTATTCCCAATTGACCTACCCCTGTTAAAGGCGGCCTATTGTCGTAATGTGTTTCGTCATTTTGTTTTTCGCTGTTCACCTTAGTAGCTTTCTTATTATAGTACCAGAGCAAACCAGGTGAAGGTTCTAGAATCTGACAGTAAGTGTTAAAAATCACATTTGAAGAGAAGGTGCGTATATCTTGTAATTTTCAGGTGTGCGATGACTGTATTCTTCTACGAACTGGAATGGGCGCCATCGTGGAAAGATGGTGGTACGAGAAACTGGTGAACATTACGTACGCTCCGAAGACAAAAGTACTGTGTCTATGGTGCAGACAGAAAGATGAGACGATTCTAAACAAGTTTTGCACCAAGAAGGTAAATGATTTGTAACTAAAATAACTTTACCACGTTTAGCTCTTTAGCAATTCAATTGTTTTATTATGCCTCGAGATTGGTGGTGTTCTTCGCATTCTAATTATCGGTAGTCACACAACGCGTTGCGTGACGATCTCGTATACAGGATGATTGGTGTGATCGCGTGACAGGCATTAGTGAACAACTGAAGGAAAGCTAAAGTTGATTATTTTCTTTATTCTAACAGTGTAAAGCTTTGTACTACTGCATCAAGGAAAGTTTACAGAGAGCTGCAGACAGACTCAGTGACAAGGGAACAGGTTAGTCGATAAGTGTGACTGATAATGCTGGTGATATTGCATGCAATACGGCAGCACGGTTTGAGTTGTTGATTTGTAGTGCATTTTAAACAATTCTACGATTCTTAATTCCTTACCCACTTCAAATGAAAATATCTGTCAATGTAAAAATTCTTTATATTGGTTAAAGGGCTTGGGGGTTTAGGAAGATACTTGGTTAAGAATCTAACGTACATGCAGTAAGAAACCCGTGTTGTTTTTGGCACAATTAAAAAACTGCTCTAAGTACACTGACATTCGTTTATATTGTTGTTATAATATTTGTTTATCGATATTAGTCTTCCTTAACGAAAGAAAAAGATTACAATGTGAATTATCATTTTTTTAGTTTGAAAGAGATAAAAGTTGTGTCAGTATTGCCCAGTCTTTACTTGTTTCTTTGTGATTATTTGTGCTCCTGTACACTAAGTTGTTGTTTTTTTTCTTGTGTTTGTTGGCAGGTGTCTCCTTTGTGTCCGATTCATGTGTAACTAGTGTCTTTGTATCTGTTCAAGTTGTGTTCATGTTTTGAACTTTCAGCTAAACGTGATGCTATTTGCTGTGTCCTGTGTGTTATGTCATGACTTGTGGTTGATGTCTAAATTAATACATGCCGTACTGACCATGCGTTTAAGTACCATAACCTTTAGTCTTGTTTACTGTTGACAGTAGTTGATATTAGGTCTTAACAACTTTTGTAGCGCGACTCGACTTTTGCGACTTTCGTAGCGCGCTCAAATCATGCAAAGATCGCATACAACCTTCCGGCGTCACTGAACACTGTTTGACGCCACTGTTGTTCAGTGTTTATAGCATGTCTCAAGATCACACAATATTTTCCGTGTCGTACACAACAGACGCAAGAAACTGGTAGCTTTAATACACCAAACAATTTCGAGTCAATGACTTTTCGTAAGCTTATCGCATAGGATAGTTGTGCCGCTTCATTCGACCCTTCCACGCGGAATAATTCTTCTAAGTTTGGGCTCTCCTTGGTGACCGACATTTTTGCAGGTCAAGGACATTTTTATATTTTCATGCAGATTTATCTCTTATGGTGTTGATATTAATTTGTTAAGAGACGGTTTCTTGGGACGCTCAAACTTGACCTTTTTATGTACTTACGTTCATTTTATTTCGTCTGTAAATTTTACAGGAGTTCAGCTCGGGGGAGAATTTCCAGTCAAGGTTAGTTTCGTTTTCATATATCACTAGTTATCTCGTGATTTCTGTATGTCCTATCTGTTGGGTCCTATTATTTACACGAAGCAAAAAAAGTGGAATAATGTTCCTTTCAAGGACAAAACCTGATATCTCATGGTCTGTTGGGGAATGATCAACGATGAATGAACTGGTCATATTCGTAGATTTTCGATGGAGATTATAAATGTCTTCGATGTTTTCACTTCTCTTCTGATTTCGTCTCCTTCTAACTGCAAAAATGTGCACGGTTGAAGCATCAAATTTACTGTTTGCTTCCCAAACTCATCAAGTTAAAACAAAGAAAATCACAACTGTGAAGGAGGTTTGGGTACCCGGTCTTAATTAGCGTAGATTTTGACGATTTAGTTTTTGTTTCGATTCGATTTCGATTCGTATTTTCAACTCTCTTCTCGGTGTTTGGATATCTCGATGAAACACTGTCTCTCGTGTTTGACACACATTATAACATCTACAGTTCTGTCAACTGTCGTTTTATCCTTTTTCAGGATCTCAGTACTAACGAAAGTGGTCTGTTACAAGTGACACTGGAGGGAATTGGTTTGAAGTTTGCCACACGAAGGGTGAGTTGTGCCTCTATGGGCTTCAGGGTCGGGTTGTTCGAAAGCCGGTTAACGCTAACCCGAGATAAATCATTCTTGTATAAAGATGTCACTTCTTATGTTTCGAGTATTTTGAGATTAATCAAGCTCAAAACTGAAGGACAAACAAACAAGATAAGCAGAAAAGCTCACCGCAAAGTTACAAAATTGAAATAAAAATTCTGGATTTGTTTAATCGAACAACTCGGCCCTGAATTTCATGTTAACACGAACAGAGACACACGATGATTGACTACCAATATCTATCAATATTTCTTCTTTGTTTGATTTTTCCTTATTTTTCTTCTTTTTGTAGGTTCACATTGACTTGTGTCACATCAGAAATTGTTCCACACAGGGAGGTGTGTTTCTCTTGGAGGAATTTGGTGAGTGTATAGTCTATTTTAGCCTGTTTCTGACCCAGCGCAAACACTGCATACAGTATTAAAACCTGCCTTAACAATTATGAGCACCGACGTCATTCCCCTGAGAGTTCTCGCTCCAGTGAGGAACGATCACAGGGACCGAGTTTGCAGTGCTCGTCTCGGGTTCTCAGAATTTCGTTCGACCAAAAACGAAGAGATAAAACAAAACAAAGAAAAACATAGAAGATTGCAAGTGAATATATGAAAGATATGACGATATGACTGATCATCGCAGTTGTGCACACAACTTAAGCAGGTGTGAAATTAAAGCCTGAACAAAATTCAGGCTTGTACTGGATTCGAATCCATTACCTCTGCGATATCGGTTAGAAGATTGAAGAATATTTTTACTGCCGTTTACAGATTTCCTGTAATTTACCGTCGTAGAGAACCTAGAATAGTCAAGTTTTAATAACTTGGTTGTGGAATGAGAAATTAACAGTCTCCTTGTTTCGTTCTAGTGCCAGCAACACAAGGAACAATCCAGCACAGATTTGGTTCACAAATGGTAGGTCATTTCAGAATAAGCTCTTTATTGTCCGGTACTAATACTTGCGATCTCGTCAGATCGGAGTTGCAATGTCGTTACTGCAAACCGGACTCGCACGTCGGAACCCAACCAAGCAGAGGTCACGCATGTAACGCTAGTTCAAACATCTATCGCAAGTTTGCATGTGTAACGAAAGTACATACCTGTAATTAAAGTTAAAAACGCATGTTCACACATGTAACGCACTCTTACGCAAATAGCGCAGACTTACGCTTATAACGCACGCTCACGTAGACAACGCGGTTTCACACATGTAATACGCTCACGCAGATAACGCATGTTCATGCATGTAACGCACGCTTACGCAGATAACACAGGTTCACGCATGCAACGCAAGGCAATCTGCGCTTGCCCATTAGTTCCAGTTGTTGACTTTTCTGCCTGCATTTTCCCTTGGCCGGATCACTGGTGTTTGCTTTCACAAGGTAGACATAGAGTCATATGTGCCAGCGTCCATACGTTTTGTGGCACGTGTGAGCCATGAAGCAACTTCTGATTCATTATTTCTTCCACTGAACGTATCTCTATGGATTTGTTTCAGTGCAATCAAATCTGCTATGCAGTGCTGTGCCTGTTTTCTTATGTGGCTGCGTCACAAAATTCAAACAGCACTGGCTGAGAAACCATGATCCAGTAGTGTGCATGCCTAGAACAGTGAAGATGACAGTCGCGGCACCAAGCGGCCGTGGACGAGACTGCACACCAGGCTTCCTCCATCATCCCCTCCTTTATCGTCAAGAGAGACAACAACATGTCACAATGGCTAGAAATGCTAAAATGCAAGCGATGGAGCACGGGTGTCTTGGTCGAGTGTTTTCCTTTTTAAACGATGTACCAAATCTTCTCTAGTATATCTCTGGAAATTGTACCGACAGAGGTATAATTACTAATCTACCATTTTATGCGCCTGTAGTTTTAAGCGTGACCAAAAAGAGCCTAGAACATTTAAGAGCCACTGTCTGTAAATATGGAGAATCCCGCGACAGTTCGGAAAATTCGGATTTTCTTTTATTGCGTCAGAAAGACCCTTTTGATGAACTGTTTTCAGAAATATACTTTCAAAGTTCCAGCGAGTTCACATTTTTGTGAAATCTAGGAAAGTTCGAAATACAACTCAATCAACCAAGATGGCCGATGGAATTTATCCAAAATTGTACATTTTCAACACGCCAGTACAGAAAGAAGGGAACTTACCTGGATTTCACATTCACACAGTTTGTAAATTACCCTTTGGTCATTCTTCAGAGCTAAAAGTCATCTTGAAGTAAATAGGTTTTGTCTACTTCTTCGCCGTTTGAAAAATACAACTATCGCAATTTAATTCACATGTAAAATTTCAACGGATTTTAGAGGGTCATAATTCTTCTAGAATACGAATCTCTCAACAAACAAAAGTTTCTAAAACAAGAGCTATGCTATGGGTATCTCATATCTAAATGGCTAGTTTGGCCCGAGGAAATTAAGCGCGCTAGACGAAAAACTATAGAGGGTATTTAGACCAATTGCGCCATTTTTAGAGGATCGAGGTGAAAACTTTGATTTTGCAGTCATCTTTATGAACATAATTCGACATGTTTCATAACCCAAATTATTCTTTGACATTATGTATCACACATGTAAGCAATAATTTAAATCATACCTCAGAAATGGGCTTGGTTATAGATGGCAAAGTCCTGTAGAACTCTGCGTGAGAAGACGACTTGACTCTTGTGACGGGCCATAAAGTCACGAACGGGAGTTTCACAGTCCAAAATCGCCGTAAATTTGGCACACAACACCGAGAAACGTTCGCTACTTCATTTTGGACCATTTTTCCCTACGTATCTCTTTGTAGAACAATGTAGAGGACAATGGCTAGTTTGGCCCGAGGTAATTACGCGCGCTAGACGAAAAACTATAGAGGGTATTTAGACCAATTGCGCCATTTTTAGAGGATCGAGGTGAAAACTTTGATTTTGCAATCATCTTTATGAACATAATTCGACATATTTCATAACCCAAATTATTCTTTGACATTATGTATCACACATGAAAGCAATAATTTAAATCATACCTCAGAAATGGGCTTGGTTATAGATGGCAAAGTCCTGTAGAACTCTGCGTGAGAAGACGACTTGACTCTTGTGACGGGCCATAAAGTCACGAACGGGAGTTTCACAGTTCAAAATCGCCGTAAATTTGGCACACAACACCGAGAAACGTTTGCTACTTCATTTTGGACCATTTTCCCTACGTATCTTTTTGTAGAACAATGTAGAGGACAAAGTTCAAATGCAGCGGTTCAAAACTGTAACTGGTCTGTGTGCGTATATGTGAATTGCATGGCGTGACACCGTGACAACGAGAACAATGTTGTTTACACAAATGTTACATGAACACTTGCGTTTCGCGTCGAAAGCAAACTGTTCCTCGTTGCAGTCGGGGCTACGTGGTTCCCCTATTTTAAAGTAAAAAGAGAGAACTAATAGCGAAGCGCGCGAGTGACGTCATGACTCAGACAAGACTCAGACAAACAAACTGGAATGGTGGATGATTTTGAAGATTTCTTTAAGAGCAAAAGCCGGTGTTCCTAAAACACTTGTGAAACAAAAATTTCGCTTATATTCCCTGTATTTCCCTCAGAACAAGCTTATGTCGACTGAGTCTCGCGGGGAATTCAGTGATTTGCATTCTATTTTTAGACTTCGCGCGCTTCGCTATTACAAGAGATAACCCAGGAGAAAGAAGCGATGCGTTTTCTCCATTTATTCGCCAAAGGTGCTCAAGTTTTGAATGCAGGACTACCGTTCCACCTTGAAGACCGACATTTTGCCAAATTCGTCTGCTTGGACGGCTGATTTCTAGAGGGACTGTGTCATCTATAACCAAGGCTTATTCTGAGGTACTATTTCAATGTCTACGAATAATTTGTGTCATGAAACATGTCGAATTGTGTTTTTAGGAAATCGAAGTTCTTGCTCGCTCGTCAAAAATGGCGTAAATGGTCAAAATGCTCTTTATAGTTTTTCATCTAGCGCGTTTAATTTTCAAGGGCCAAACTAGCCATTTAGATATGAGATACCCATAGCATAGCTCTTGTTTTAGAAACTTCTGTTTGTTGAGAGATTCGTATTCTAGAAGAATTATGACCCTCTAAAATCCGTTGAAATTTTACATGTAAATTAAATTGCGATAGTTGTATTTTTCAAACGGCGAAGAAGTAGACAAAACCTATTTACTTCAAGATGACTTTTACCTCAGAAGAATGACCAAAGGGTAATTTACAAACTGTGGGAATATGAAATCTAGGCAAGTTCCCTTCTTTCTGTACTGGCGTGTTGAAAATGTACAATTTTGGATAAATTCCATCGGCCATCTTGGTTGATTGAGTTGTATTTCGAACTTTCCTAGATTTCACAAAAATGTGAACTCGCTGGAACTTTGAAAGTATATTTCTGAAAATAGTTCACCAAAAGGGTCTTT
>JAHPZR010047432.1:10000-12715 GCA_019787425.1 Platygyra sinensis | reverse complement strand
ACATAATGATGGTGCAAGCAAAGAGAATTTATATTTTGATCAAAGTTAACAAGTTGTTTTCCTTGTTTTCATCACATTGTTTTCTAGAAGAAATAGGAAACATGTTCTCCGCGTTTTTATTGAACTGTAGAAACAGTCATGACATTGATGCTTTGATACTACATTATACTTTTATTTACTTCAATATCAATGTCTTACATCTAAAGGAACAAAGATGGTTTTTGCTGGTCTCAAAAAGAAAAATGAAAGAGCAGGTTAGTGAAGTTTGTTCACTGTATCCATTATATACATGCATAATGTGTATAGTACTTGAACCAAGTAGAATACAACTCACGGAGTAATTGTACAAGTAAGTTATTTCAAACATTGGATGAGTGCGGCAATTAGATGATCATAGTAAGTTTCTGAAGTGTACCACATAAGATCTAATTTTTAATCAATCTCAGTTTATGAGTAAATGAAGTCTTTTAAAAAGTTCTTATAGTAGTTTCCCATTAGTTGTAAAACCTGTTGGGAACATTTTGCAGGAAACCATTGATTGGGGAGTGCATGTGATTGACATGCAAGTAGTGTAAAAGTGGGACTTCCACATGATTGGGCACTAGTTGTGTGACAAATAGGCATGGCGAAAACCAATGGTGATGGGCATTAATGATATCATTATTGCACATGCATTTCCATTAATTTTGGAGCTTGTTATTTTACATTGTACTCTGATTATCAGGGTTTTTGTGCAGTGCAAAATAATTTCTACTTGACTGATTTAAAAATACTACTTTCAACCAGGGTTATGTGCATACAGGTTTTTTAGCCAGATAGGCATCCAGGCATCCTAAGGACGGCCAATTTTAAAGAAAATTGTTTTGTTTTTCATATGTTGCCTTGTAAATTCATTTGGGCAGGTCCTATAGTGCAATTTGGACGCCCACTTTTCGAATCCTGTCTAAAAGCCTGTGTGCATAAATGTGTTGCTCCAGTGTCATCCAAAAGTCCAGTCCAAAGTTCAACTCGATTATTTCTGTACAGGAATCTTCAGCTCTAATAATTAACTATCAACCATTCTTTTCAGATCTCATTGCCTATCTGAAGGAGGCCACAAGCAGCTGAAACTATGCATTTGAATTTAGTATGACCAGTGACATGTGACTACATGGATTCGACCTACTTTCTATCAAGCATGTATCATATTATTTTGAAGACACTCTAGAGTGAATTGCTGCAGGATGTGTCTGGATTGCATAATTTAATTTGTACAGGATGTGAACGGTCATTTTACAAGGCAATGCTTTGTTTTATGTTCTGATTTTAAAAGGCTGTGATGGTAATAAAACATTTTTTAGTTTTATCTTCAAGTTTTGGTGTTCTTTTGCCTTCGCACCAAGCATATGTCTCATTGTAGCCTGCAAAACAGGCTCTTTCTTTTCCTGCAAAAAGTGTGTTAGCAGGCTAGTCTTGTGATAATAATGGGCATCAGTCTGAGAGTCTACGAATATGTGCTGTGGTTGTTAGCTCTGGCTCAAATACAGTGTTGGGTGTGACTGGTGGGACTTAATCACTGTTTTACAATTGAGGGCAATTATGACCAAAATGTTTCCATATGCAGACCTTTATTTCATCTTGCCATGCAATAACAAAAACTGCCAAAAGAGCAAAAAAGATGCTTCTTTTCGAGAAAAGGTGCATTAAAGACCTAGCATTATAAGAAGCTGTCGTAGTGAATGGTTTGAACCCAGGAGTATTCAGTAGTTTGTATTGTGTGATCATCGGGGTGAGGGTAGTTCTGAAAGAACTGTTGATGGTGACTGATGTTTCGACAACCTGAGCTGAAGTCCTCTTCAGAGTCAAGTGAATAGTATTTGTCAGTCGATGTTACATGTTTGGTATGTTAAGAGAGATTGGTCACTTTAGCCATGGTATTGGTCAAGACTCGTGTAAAGTTTGTCGGTCATTGCAGGTGTGAATCGCGATGGAAACGGAACTGACAATCTGACTTCTAACAGGCCAACTTAATTTGACTAACTATATACAGACCAAACCAACCAATTTAACAATAGACAGGTCAAAACAGACCAATAAGGAATGTGAAATGTTTCTGGTTTTGGTTACAGGCTATGCTTATCAACTCAAATAAAAAAGCCTTAGCCTTTTACAATTTTGGCATTTTTGAAAAAATTTTTCACAAGGATCTCGAATCTGAAAAATGTTTTGAATTATCTCTATCCACTCGAGGCTCTGAAAATTGTTGCTCCCTTTGTTCAGAAGCTTCCCCAAGCTTCCAATTGAAAATTAAAGTCATGCACATCCTTTGGGAGCAGCCATAATGCTGTCGTTAACTTCTAAGTCAAAAATCTTAATTTATCCCTTTCATTAATTAATACAATGGCACGACTTCATGACTGCTTAGCTGACATTGATACTTGGATGACCCATAGTTAATAGAGGGGAATGGTTATGAAACTCGACAAACCTTCTTTGTTGTAGGTTATTGTTCGCTTTTTCGGCCTTGACCGTGCACAGAACACAATAGTTGTTTACTCCGTTCTGAGGATCTATCCAATAGAAACGTGTTGGTTACGTAACTCATGCATAGTGTATGAGCGCAAAACAAAAGGTTTTGCACGGTCATGGACCTTCCAACCCAAATCTTGGCATCTTTGTTTGCTCCTTTAATGTTTGCCGGGCTTCCTAACCATTTCGCTTTATTAACTATGGATG
>JAHPZR010047432.1:0-2500 GCA_019787425.1 Platygyra sinensis | reverse complement strand
AAAACTAAAAAATGTTTTATTACCATCACAGCCTTTTAAAATCAGAACATAAAACAAAGCATTGCCTTGTAAAATGACCGTTCACATCCTGTACAAATTAAATTATGCAATCCAGACACATCCTGCAGCAATTCACTCTAGAGTGTCTTCAAAATAATATGATACATGCTTGATAGAAAGTAGGTCGAATCCATGTAGTCACATGTCACTGGTCATACTAAATTCAAATGCATAGTTTCAGCTGCTTGTGGCCTCCTTCAGATAGGCAATGAGATCTGAAAAGAATGGTTGATAGTTAATTATTAGAGCTGAAGATTCCTGTACAGAAATAATCGAGTTGAACTTTGGACTGGACTTTTGGATGACACTGGAGCAACACATTTATGCACACAGGCTTTTAGACAGGATTCGAAAAGTGGGCGTCCAAATTGCACTATAGGACCTGCCCAAATGAATTTACAAGGCAACATATGAAAAACAAAACAATTTTCTTTAAAATTGGCCGTCCTTAGGATGCCTGGATGCCTATCTGGCTAAAAAACCTGTATGCACATAACCCTGGTTGAAAGTAGTATTTTTAAATCAGTCAAGTAGAAATTATTTTGCACTGCACAAAAACCCTGATAATCAGAGTACAATGTAAAATAACAAGCTCCAAAATTAATGGAAATGCATGTGCAATAATGATATCATTAATGCCCATCACCATTGGTTTTCGCCATGCCTATTTGTCACACAACTAGTGCCCAATCATGTGGAAGTCCCACTTTTACACTACTTGCATGTCAATCACATGCACTCCCCAATCAATGGTTTCCTGCAAAATGTTCCCAACAGGTTTTACAACTAATGGGAAACTACTATAAGAACTTTTTAAAAGACTTCATTTACTCATAAACTGAGATTGATTAAAAATTAGATCTTATGTGGTACACTTCAGAAACTTACTATGATCATCTAATTGCCGCACTCATCCAATGTTTGAAATAACTTACTTGTACAATTACTCCGTGAGTTGTATTCTACTTGGTTCAAGTACTATACACATTATGCATGTATATAATGGATACAGTGAACAAACTTCACTAACCTGCTCTTTCATTTTTCTTTTTGAGACCAGCAAAAACCATCTTTGTTCCTTTAGATGTAAGACATTGATATTGAAGTAAATAAAAGTATAATGTAGTATCAAAGCATCAATGTCATGACTGTTTCTACAGTTCAATAAAAACGCGGAGAACATGTTTCCTATTTCTTCTAGAAAACAATGTGATGAAAACAAGGAAAACAACTTGTTAACTTTGATCAAAATATAAATTCTCTTTGCTTGCACCATCATTATGTCAACAGCTCCTGCTAGTTCTGTGTTTTCACTGAGTTATAGAAACAACTAAGTTTTAGCCGCTCAGGAGTGCATTATTTTCTTAGGACTGTTTTCTAATTATCAAATAAACCTTTAACCTTCTATAATTTACACTGCTATAAAATACGAGACATGTAGAAAACAGGAGCCTCAAGCCCTCATGTTCTCAAATGTCCAGAGTGTTTTATCACAGTGTAATACACGGCTTAGGCTTCCTCATCATTTTGCTTAGAGGTCATGTGGCACAAAGGAATAAAGCACGCTTTAAAAAGGTTAAAACTCGGGTAAAACATAGGTTTTTGACCAATCAGAGTGTGTGCAGGGTACTATCTCTATTTAACAATTATTCCATGAGCATTCATTGGGTATGAGATGATAGATAGCCAACAGCACCGAGTTGACTATAATCATCTCATATCCAACAAGTGTGAGGGGAATTATTGTTTTATTAAAAACGCCCCCCAAAATATAGAACACTAGACTACAATAACAACAAGGCCCAAGAAATCAGGCATATGCTCACTTTTTTTGTAGATCATGGTGTAATGGCTCTTATTATTCAAATTTCATACACTGTACGAATTCCGATTTCCTGTTTGGTTGATTTGTGCCACGTGACACTGGGTTATGACGAAACAACCACCTTGACGTCATTATCGTGGTGTAATAGCCGTGGTGTAAATTCAATACACCACAGTGACTGTCATTACACCATGGCTTTGGCTGACTCAAAGTTTGAAGACTTTTGTTTGCAGTGTATTCAATTTGATAATGCAATCATTAGATAATGCAATTCGAGAGTTTTCATTGGCTAAGCCATCATGGTATATTTACAGGTTAATGCACCCATTGCTCGTGAATTATCGGGATTTGCCTGCACTTGTTCACTAACAATGAACTCGAAATTTGCAATACCACACTTGATGGCCTTGTGCAGTATTGAAATTTCTCGTTCATTGTGCAGGTAAATCCCGATAATTCACTCACTGAGTGCGTTAACCTGTAAATATACCATGATGGCTTAGCCAATGAAAACTCTCGAATTGCATTACCTAATGATCCAGTTTTTAATAATATCAGTTATTATATGGCTTTGTCTCACGAGGACTGGGAACTACCAATTCACAAATTTGATTG
>JAHPZR010047431.1:0-14536 GCA_019787425.1 Platygyra sinensis | reverse complement strand
CTAAGGTTCTTTGACTAGTTTTCTCCTTACAACACAATACAAAATGCCCTTATAAACAAGAGTGAAGTGACAAAAAAGCCGAAAGACCGAAAAATAAACAGCAAATGTACAAATGCCACGAACTGTAGGAGTCGTGTTTGGTCTGTCTATTTTATTTACCTTCATCGACTGCAAATGCAGCTGTCTGCCGACCAAGTTTACCATCTTGCAAGTCCATTCTCCAAGAGCTTGATAGCCAGGTCTCTGGACTACTGAAAACAATTTCATACTTCCCTTCTCTTGCAGCTTTCTCATCTTCCTCGTATTCTTCGCGGAGTCTAATTGTTGCCACAGAGAATCCAAGCTGTTTTAGCTGCTCCACTTGGTCCCGCATAACTGAGACCAAGGGAGAGACAACAACGATCGAACACATTTCTGAATTCATAGCAGCTTTAGTAAGTCGTGGGAAGAGCTGAAAAATTAAAATTTTCCCAAAACCAATTGGAAGAATAGCGAAAACGACTTTCCCACGAGCTAGATTTACTAGACATAGTTGCTGCTCCTTCCTCAGCGCTTGAATATTCGGGAAATCCTGCAGACAATCGTCCATCAGATTCCTCGAAATTGCTTGTGCAGGCCGCGCTCGCCATCTTTCTGATTGACAAGATCCGCCAGAGTGTTGACAGTACTGTCAAAATTGACCAATCAGAGGGTATAGCAGCTCCTGCTACACCAGAAGACGGTTGTTAAAGAAATTCTTACAGGCTCTCCCGCCGCTCCTCGCCTTAGTCCTCCCTCGTTTTTTCCTCGCTTGTCCCCAACTACCGAGAGCCTGGAACAGGCTAGCCTATTGTTCACCAATTGTAGTTATTTTGTTGTTAGTTTTGAAGGCTGTTTGTGGTACACATGTATGTTTAAGGCGCTGGCTATTCCGCTCAACATGTTTCGTGTTTGTGAAAGGTGAAGTAATCTACATGACGCGAGCATGGGACAAAGAAAAATCTGAGTCCCCAACAGAAATCGAACCCATGACCTCCCGAATAACGGGCGGGCGCTTTATCCACTGAGCAACAAGAACTCGTGGAGAGCAAGGTCGTTTTAAGTGAGTTCATATGTAACAGGCATCCTGTATACTGCTAGGATAAGCACTGTTGAAGTCATCATGAGTAGTGATAAATGAATAAAGATGGTGAATTTTGTGCTCGGTAATAAATGTGAAAGGTGAAGTAATCTACATGATGTGAGCATGGGACAAAGAAAAATCTGAGTCCCTGGCAGGAATCGAACCCATGACCTCCCAAACACCGAGCGGGCACTCTATCCACTGAGCTACAAGAACTCATGGAGAGTAAGGTCATTTAACTGAGTTCATATGTGACAGGCATCCTGCATACTGCTAGGATTAGCGCTGTTGAAGTCATCATGAGTAGTGATAAGTGACAAGTGTCCGGCAATCCATACATTATTTGTTGCTAAATTTTGAAGTTTTTGAATGGCTGTATCTTGTTCAATATTGGCTCAATTAACACAAAACTTAAGGATTTTGTAAAGCTCGGTGTGCTCAATCTTTCTGAATATATGGTCTTGTGTTGTTGATCCCATAATACACGGACTCATACCCAGGTCCCCACCATATGAAATCAGGCATTGGAGAGCAAGATCATTTTAACTGAGTTCATATGTGACAGGCATCCTGCATACTGCTAGGATTAGCACTAGCGAAGTCATCATTATTACCGAGCACAAAATTCGCCATCTTTATTCATTTATCATGTTTTTGCGTTTGTTAGGGTTTACAGGTAAACGTGGCTACCACAGACATTGTGGCGTGCACATTTGTCAAAAAGTCCTGCAAAATCGCAGATTTCAATTTGGTCGTTATCTTCACAATAAAAAGGAGTCGATGCTCTCTTATTCAAGCTGAATTACATTGTTCTATACTTATGCCTTCAAGTACCAAAGACATAAAAACGCCAAACTTCCTGTTACGAATTTCACACACTTGTTGCGTGTCTTGATTAAAAGAACATGGCAACAACTTGCTAGCCCAATATTTATGTTGGATGCCTCACAATGTTAACCCTTTCATGTTTTAAGCACTTTCTTATGCTCTGTAGAACCAGAGATATGAAAATTCGAAACTTCTTGTCACGAAATCATCAAAGAATTGGTTATTCTAGCACTGTTGTTATTACACATATCATGTGGACGCATCGTGGCTTTATTCTTGGCTTGCACGTGACGTCATCATTTTCTAAAATCCAAAACTAAATAGCCACCAAAGTTTTTATCCTCATCAGGCATTAGAATGGGTAAATTGACATTTGTTTACAACGTTTCAGCTCAGTAGCTTGCTTCGTCTGGAAACCAACGCATTTTGAATTTCAGAGCTATGGCGGTGCGTGACATAAAGCTACGAGCGCGTTTGTTGAAAAATATCTTCTTATGTCCTAATTTTCAGCCTATTCAGAGGTTAAAGTATTAGGAAAAGTGCTTATGTACATGCCTTTTTGTTCAGTGCAGATAATAAGTCGCCCAGATAGCCAAAGTAAGTTCCAGATGATTACACTATTTTCCAGCCGCCATGTTGGGGTTCCACGGAGGTACACCAACATGGCGGCTCCATACTGGGCTCTGTAAATTTGTGCAGAATATTTCGACGAATATCTCAGGTTTAGGAAAACGCACAGACTTAAAACTTGGACAAGCTTCATCTTTACCAGTCTCCTATAGCATCCCAATTTCCTGACTTCATCCACTTAATGGTTTTCGACTTATTTTTATATTGTGTGACAGTGCAAGCCAAGAATTGACATGCAGTAACATGGGACTACATACAATCCGCTTGCAAAACTCGTCTGTCTGGCATGCCAAAATGAATTTCATTTCCATAAGAGCTTTACCACAGAACATTTTCCCGTTTCAAGTGCTTTCTTACCTTACAACAGAGATAAAAAATTCAAAACTTCCCGTTACAAAATTGTCAAAAGAATCGGTTAATCACACAACCCGTTGCTTGCCTTTATATACCTAACATACACAATTCGCTGGCAAAAACTCTCTTGTCTGGCATGTCAAAATGATTTAATTTCTTATTTATTTTTCCTGTTTTCAAGGGCTTTCTTAAAATTCAAAACTTCCCGTCAAAAGAATCGGTTATCACACACGACACGTCGCTTGCCTTTATGAACCTAACGTACAATTCTCTCGATAAAAAACTTGTCTGCAACGCGTCAAAATAAATTCATTTCGAAAATAAGACCTTAAATAACGAACTTTTCCATTTCAGTCTTTCTTAGCAATAAACCTAGAAGATGAAAATTCAAAATTCCCGTTGCATAATTGCAAAGTGTTTAAGGGGGGAGCAACTTACTACGAGTCTGTTGCTAAGGAAAGTCTCAAAACTCCTTTTTTTTGGTCCTGAAGTCCAGTGGGGCATCAAAGTTGTACCGTGTTTGTTCGATTCATTCCTTTAAATGCTTCGAACCACGCCATATTTGGTATGTCACGTGACCACAATAGAAAACGTCTAAAAACTCGGGCTAAGTGGATCGTTTTCAAAATATAACAATACGTTTTGTTAAAACACGGCATTTCCTCAAACGCAGACTACAAGTTGTAGATAATGCCGTGTTTTAACAAAACGCATTGTTATATTTCGAAAACGATCCACTAAGTCCGAGTTTTTAGACGTTTTCTATTGTGGTCACATGACATACCAAATATGGACGTGGTTCGAAGCATTTAAAGGAAACATGAATCGAACAAACACGGTAAACTTTGATGCCCACTGGACTTCAGGAGCCAAAAAAAGGAGGTTTTGAGACTTCTTAGCAACAGACTTGTAGTTAAGTTTCTCCCCCCTTAAATCACCCATGACACATCTCTTGCCTTTATTACATTACTCGCAACTTTCAGTTCATTGTGCGCAGTTTCAGGTAACAGTTTTTGGTATGAACCTTTGTTTATGTAATTTTACCAACGCTTGAGAATGGTTACTTGTCAAACTGGTAGAATGTTTTTTTGGGACCAGAACACGCTCTCTCACCTAAATGTTATGCATGACAAGTTCGCAGTGCTTTGCAAGGCTCACTTGAATTACCGATATCAGCTCGTAAGTTTCGATGAAGCATTATGTTACTCCATGTCATGTAAATTTCTGTTATATTTTAGGCATGTTTCCGCAAATTTGTTTACGCTTCATGAAACTTCTGTGCCTTCAAATAAAGCTAGAGCAATCCGCAGACAAAACTACTGTGTTGACTTTATTGTGACTTTTGATAAACTAGCTGGCCAATCACAATCTTTGTTTCCATGGCTGCAAGTGTGTCTTGGGGTAATGAAGCTAGAAATGTTTTCCCTCTTGATTTATATATTTGTTTTTTGACTGCTTTGATAGAAGAAATATGAACAACATAAAAACAGGAAATATATCTTGACACGATTTACACTGGTAAACAAGCGAATGTTAGACCCATTGTACAATGCCGTAAACTCTTTGCACAGTTGGGTTGAAATGTATTGCTCGTGCAATGAGAATGTCAGTGAGGTGTGTTAATTATTTCTCTTTGTTCCTCGCTACCCAGCAAAAAGAGAGGAGATTCAAATAGCAACACCACTTAACAAATAGATTCCATGAATGCCGGATGTCTGTTTCCGTATAGATCACAGAACTCAAATGTGGTAAGACAACATCACTGACAACTCGTCTACGCCTTGTGTGCAATATTTTTGTTCTTACCACATTTTGACATCATCTGTGATCTATTACTGAACAACGCACGACACATGGAATCTATTTTTAGTGGTGTTTTGTATTTGAATCTCCTCTCTTTTTGCTGGGTTAGCGAGGAAACAAAGAGAATATTAACACACCATCTCACTGAAATTCTCATGTACGATCACGGTGCGGCATTTACATATCAATCTCCCAACTGTGCAGAGTTTATCGGCTTTACAATGTCTAACATTCGCTTGTTGGAAAGTGTAAATCGTGTCAAACCTTCGTTTCTGTTGTTCATTTCCTTTCTATCAAGCATTTCAAACAAATTATAAATCAGTACAGGAAAACTTCTGCTTCATTCCCAAGGATATTTTGGTCCGCCAGTGAACCTAGAAGATTGTGATTTGGCCACCTGTTTATCAAAAGTTCAACAATAAAAAGTTCTACACAGTAGTTTTGTCTGGGATTCGTCTACTTTCTTATTGAAGCACAGATAGTTTCATTGGCAGCTTAAACAAATGTGCGGGAACATGCCTAAATATAGGACAGATAAATTTACATGACTATAACTATAATGCTGTCACGACTTTCGCTGATATGGTAAGTTCAGTGTGAGCTCTTGGTCAAAAGCCACTGGGCTTGTCATGCAATAAATTTTAGGAGAGGCGAGCGTGGTTCTGGTCCTGCAAAAAAAACGATCTACCAGTTTTGACAAGTCGAGTTCGCAAGCGTGGTAATTTTCATAAACAAAGTCATATCAAAAACTGTACCTGAACTGCGCATCAATTGAAACTGAAGGTGCGAGCTAATTGTAATACAAGGCACAGAGTATGTGTCCATGTGTGATTTAAGGGGGAGAAACTTTACTAACATAGTCTGTTGCTCAGGAAGTCTCCAAAACTCTTCCTTTTTTTTGGCTCCTGCAGTCGCAGTGGGCATCAAAACGTTTACCGTGTTTGTTCGATTCAGGTTTTCCTTGCAAATGCTTCGACCACGTCCATATTTGGTATGTACATGTTGACGCATCAATAGAAAACGGTCTAAAAACTCGGACTTAGTGGATCGTTTTCCGCAATATAAACTAATGCGTTTTGTTAAAACAACGGCAATTATCTACAACTTGTAGTCTGCGGTTTGAGGAAATGCCGGTGTTTTACACAAACGTATTGTTATATTTTGAAAACGCTCCGACTTAGCCGCGGAGTTTTTTAGCGACGTTTTCTATTGTGGTCACGTGACATAGCCAAAATATGGTCGTGGTTTCGAAGCATTTAAAGGAATGATATGCAAAGAAAAAAAACGAGACAAACACTGGTCAAACTTTGATGGCCGCACTGGACTTCAGGAGCGCAAAAAGGGGTGGAGTTTTTTGAGCATTCCTTAGCAACAGACTCGTAGTTAAGTTGCTCCCCCCCTTAAGGCGCTTTGAAGATTTGGCAACGGGAAGTTTTGAATTTTTCATCTCTCTGGTTCTATTTGGCGTAAGATAAGGCACTTGAATATGGGAAACATGTTCCGGTTTATTTAAGGTCTTATATTTGAAATGACATTGTATTTTTGACGCGACATCGTGCACGACAAGTTTTTTATCGAGAGAATTTGTACGTTAGGTGTCATAAAAGGCAAGCGACGTGTCCGTGTGTGATAACCGAATTCTTTTGACGGTAAGTCTTTGAATTTAAGAAAGCCCTTGAAACAGCTCGATAAAATAAATAGAGAAATTAAATTTCATTGTTGACTATGCCAGACAAGATGAGTTTTTTGCCAGCCGAATTGGTATGTATAGGTATATAAAGGCAAAGCACGGGTTGTGTGATAAACCGATTCTTTTGACAATTTAGTTTTGTAACGTCGGAATTTTTGAATTTTTTATCATGCTGTTGTAAGGTCAGAAAAGGTGCACTTGAAACGGGGGAAAATGTTTCTGTTGGTAAAGCTCATTATTTGGAAATGAAATTCATTTTGGCATGCACCAGACAAGACGAGTTTTTTTGCAAGCGGGATTGTATGTAGTCCCATGTTACTGCATGTCAATTCTTGGCTTGCACTGTCACACAATATAAAAATAAGTCGAAAACCATTAAGTGGATGAAGTCAGGAAATTGGGATGCTATAGGAGACTGGTAAAGATGAAGCTTGTCCAAGTTTTAAGTCTGTGCGTTTTCCTAAACCTGAGATATTCGTCGAAATATTCTGCACAAATTTACAGAGCCCAGTATGGAGCCGCCATGTTGGTGTACCTCCGTGGAACCCCAACATGGCGGCTGGAAAATAGTGTAATCATCTGGAACTTACTTTGGCTATCTGGGCGACTTATTATCTGCACTGAACAAAAAGGCATGTACATAAGCACTTTTCCTAATACTTTAACCTCTGAATAGGCTGAAAATTAGGACATAAGAAGATATTTTTCAACAAACGCGCTCGTAGCTTTATGTCACGCACCGCCATAGCTCTGAAATTCAAAATGCGTTGGTTTCCAGACGAAGCAAGCTACTGAGCTGAAACGTTGTAAACAAATGTCAATTTACCCATTCTAATGCCTGATGAGGATAAAAACTTTGGTGGCTATTTAGTTTTGGATTTTAGAAAATGATGACGTCACGTGCAAGCCAAGAATAAAGCCACGATGCGTCCACATGATATGTGTAATAACAACAGTGCTAGAATAACCAATTCTTTTGATGATTTCGTGACAAGAAGTTTCGAATTTTCATATCTCTGGTTCTACAGAGCATAAGAAAGTGCTTAAAACATGAAAGGGTTAACATTGTGAGGCATCCAACATAAATATTGGGCTAGCAAGTTGTTGCCATGTTCTTTTAATCAAGACACGCAACAAGTGTGTGAAATTCGTAACAGGAAGTTTGGCGTTTTTATGTCTTTGGTACTTGAAGGCATAAGTATAGAACAATGTAATTCAGCTTGAATAAGAGAGCATCGACTCCTTTTTATTGTGAAGATAACGACCAAATTGAAATCTGCGATTTTGCAGGACTTTTTGACAAATGTGCACGCCACAATGTCTGTGGTAGCCACGTTTACCTGTAAACCCTAACAAACGCAAAACATGATAAATGAATAAAGATGGCGAATTTTGTGCTCGGTAATAATGATGACTTCGCTAGTGCTAATCCTAGCAGTATGCAGGATGCCTGTCACATATGAACTCAGTTAAAATGATCTTGCTCTCCAATGCCTGATTTCATATGGTGGGGACCTGGGTATGAGTCCGTGTATTATGGGATCAACAACACAAGACCATATATTCAGAAAGATTGAGCACACCGAGCTTTACAAAATCCTTAAGTTTTGTGTTAATTGAGCCAATATTGAACAAGATACAGCCATTCAAAAACTTCAAAATTTAGCAACAAAATAATGTATGGATTGCCGGACACTTGTCACTTATCACTACTCATGATGACTTCAACAGCGCTAATCCTAGCAGTATGCAGGATGCCTGTCACATATGAACTCAGTTAAAATGACCTTACTCTCCATGAGTTCTTGTAGCTCAGTGGATAGAGTGCCCGCTCGGTGTTTGGGAGGTCATGGGTTCGATTCCTGCCAGGGACTCAGATTTTTCTTTGTCCCATGCTCACATCATGTAGATTACTTCACCTTTCACATTTATTACCGAGCACAAAATTCACCATCTTTATTCATTTATCACTACTCATGATGACTTCAACAGTGCTTATCCTAGCAGTATACAGGATGCCTGTTACATATGAACTCACTTAAAACGACCTTGCTCTCCACGAGTTCTTGTTGCTCAGTGGATAAAGCGCCCGCCCGTTATTCGGGAGGTCATGGGTTCGATTTCTGTTGGGGACTCAGATTTTTCTTTGTCCCATGCTCGCGTCATGTAGATTACTTCACCTTTCACAAACACGAAACATGTTGAGCGGAATAGCCAGCGCCTTAAACATACATGTGTACCACAAACAGCCTTCAAAACTAACAACAAAATAACTACAATTGGTGAACAATAGGCTAGCCTGTTCCAGGCTCTCGGTAGTTGGGGACAAGCGAGGAAAAAACGAGGGAGGACTAAGGCGAGGAGCGGCGGGAGAGCCTGTAAGAATTTCTTTAACAACCGTCTTCTGGTGTAGCAGGAGCTGCTATACCCTCTGATTGGTCAATTTTGACAGTACTGTCAACACTCTGGCGGATCTTGTCAATCAGAAAGATGGCGAGCGCGGCCTGCACAAGCAATTTCGAGGAATCTGATGGACGATTGTCTGCAGGATTTCCCGAATATTCAAGCGCTGAGGAAGGAGCAGCAACTATGTCTAGTAAATCTAGCTCGTGGGAAAGTCGTTTTCGCTATTCTTCCAATTGGTTTTGGGAAAATTTTAATTTTTCAGCTCTTCCCACGACTTACTAAAGCTGCTATGAATTCAGAAATGTGTTCGATCGTTGTTGTCTCTCCCTTGGTCTCAGTTATGCGGGACCAAGTGGAGCAGCTAAAACAGCTTGGATTCTCTGTGGCAACAATTAGACTCCGCGAAGAATACGAGGAAGATGAGAAAGCTGCAAGAGAAGGGAAGTATGAAATTGTTTTCAGTAGTCCAGAGACCTGGCTATCAAGCTCTTGGAGAATGGACTTGCAAGATGGTAAACTTGGTCGGCAGACAGCTGCATTTGCAGTCGATGAAGGTAAATAAAATAGACAGACCAAACACGACTCCTACAGTTCGTGGCATTTGTACATTTGCTGTTTATTTTTCTGTCTTTCGGCTTTTTTGTCACTTCACTCTTGTTTATAAGGGCATTTTGTATTGTGTTGTAAGGAGAAAACTAGTCAAAGAACCCTTAGATCGTGCTCCGGCAAATTTAAGAGGTCATAGGTCTGCATGATTTCCGCTGTTATCTGCATGTTGCTTTGCTGAGTTTGACACCTCTATAAAATGCTATGTGTTAGTGTATTGTTTTGGCTCATTTCTGTTGCAAGATATGTTTGTAAGTCTCCAAGTATTTGCTCTTAAGGGGCAAAACATGACGTTTACTGTGAATGTGTTTCTAACTTGCAAACACAGTAGATAGATTCTTGCCACGGGTATTATATTTATTTGCCCTCGTCCGTTTTTCTTCGGAGACGCCAATTAGCTTTACTTTGAGAAAGCTATAACCTTGTCTA
Source organism: Platygyra sinensis (assembly GCA_019787425.1). NCBI lineage: Eukaryota > Metazoa > Cnidaria > Anthozoa > Scleractinia > Merulinidae > Platygyra > Platygyra sinensis. Next base: position 4,688 of record JAHPZR010047431.1, on the reverse strand, counting down.
GAGAAATTCTTATGTTTCTTGCAACTATCTGATCGAGCTTATGTTTCTGGAGCTCGATGTTTAGGTTTCTTTCTCCTTTGATAGTTCTAGTACCACAGGATTTGAATTTAACTCTTTACGCACAAGTCTGTTGACTGTGCTGCATGTTCTATATGCCATTTTTCGGCTTCCGGAGCACAATCTCAGTAAGGGCTCTAGTTTCCTTCTTATAACACAATACGAAATGCCCTTCATAAGCAAGGGCGAAGCGACAAAAAGGCTGACAGAAAGACCGAAAAATAAACGGCAGATGTAAAAATGTCACGAACCGTAGGAGTCATGTTTGGCCCGTCTATTTTATTTACCATCAGGCCGAAGGAACAGAAATGCCATTGTTCGGTTTCAACCCAAGTTTATCAAAAGTTCTGTAAATTCGTGTAAGGGTTCTTGTACAAGTAAGGCAACTCACCCTTGATAGCAGTTCGTTCCTCACAAGCTTATGGCCAAGCGAAGCGACTACATCGGGCAAAATTAAACTTTCACTGCCCGTAAAGGTCACCAATTGTTTGTTTTTCACCACACTGTGCAAAGAAACTCGAGGGACCTTCGTTCTACTACATGTGACAAGTTGCGCTATTTCCTCCCGCAAGAAATAGGAGAACGTTTCTAGCTAATTGACAAGTTGACATTTTTCTTTTCAACACTTCAATAAACCACGGATGGGCGGAAGAGGGTCGTTAAAGAAATTCTTACAGGCTCTCTCCCTTCCTTCCTCGCCTTAGTCCTCCCTCATTTTTTCTCTCGCTCTTCCTTTTTTTCCCTCCCAACTTCCGGGAGCCTGGAACAATAGAGCCTAATAGAGCCTAACAATAGGCTAACTCATAAATACTAATGAATTTGCTTTCTGCGCGTATCTCATGTGCGTGTCAAACACGCAGACGCGTGCAGGTGCATTTTATGCGAGCATTTTGGGCCCAATATCTTCGACCTGTACTGTATTAACATTTTCCCCCATACAAACCTTTGTAAATTCAAACTATTGAAAATAATATCTCCACATGCTAAAAATTAAAAATGCCAGCATCATTTGTGTAATGAAACTCAGTCATAGTGTAATAGTAGATGACGGCAGTAACTATGTCATGTTTCAACAGCTGGACATTTGCATAAAGTTTAGAAAAAATAATAACTCCTCACAACGAGAGCTTGGGATGCCTGTGGTTCATCTTGCTAATCAGGGAAGTAGCCATACAATAAATATACTTTTTGATAATGCAGATCTGAATATGGTAAGCTTAGGGCTGGTGTAGAACTGACATAAAATGTAACCAACCTAATATTTAAACAAAGAAAGAAAATCTCAAAAATAGAAGACAATATTGGCAATCTCTAACCTGGTTAATGCAAGTATCTATTGCAAAACAGTGAGTTTTGTTTTCCCCAAACTCTTTGTTCCCCTGAGCTGCACCTTGGGGAACACTAAGAGTTGGGCAAACAACACTCGCTGTTTCCCTGTGGCCAGTCATCAAATGCTGATTTTAGTCTATATAGTGAAATGCAAGTTACCTCTTTCAACAGCATTCAATATGTCTTGATTCGCAGCTTGGCTGCTGTCTGTTTCTGGAATGTCTATGGCAACTTGTCGAACCTCTGGTTGCTTTTTAGGAAGATACCGTAATAATCTGTCTGTCCCTATGCTCGGTGGTGCTGTTCCTGCTGTAACGCTGTTGTATGAATGCTTTTTTTCTGGATTTGCCATCCTCACTTATACTTCAAGTTTTTAGGTATTTTAACATCAAAAACCTATACCGACACATAAAATTCTTCCCATAGTGTTTTCTTCTAAGAAGACCTATTGGACCATGGCGTTACAGAAGAAAAGAACGGGAAAGTAACACATCTCAATACCACTGCTACAAAACGACGAACGAGGCCATGTTGATTATGTTATGTTGAGCCTGCGATTTCGACACGTATAGAGATCCCAGATCGATCCCAGTCCTCTTCCAGGGGGGCCCTGGTCCTCTTCGTCATTCATGGTCCACCCGAAGGGCCCCGAAGGTCCATCTCACCTTCGATGGCGACTGTGCACCCAAAAAATATCTGAAATCATAATGTCAGTATGAGTGCTGTAAATTCGACTTGGAAAAGGCTCTTGAAAGCTGCAATTGTTGGGGAAGTGGTTGTCGTTGTAGGATCGTATAGAGTATGGCATCAAATGAACACTGATAGAGGTATTAGCTCTTTCCAATTCCAGGTTATACCAAACCGGTCAAAGTGAGGGAAAAAAAGGAAGAGCGAGAGAAAAAATGAGGGAGGACTAAGGCGAGGAAGGAAGGGAGAGAGCCTGTAAGAATTTCTTTAACGACCCTCTTCCGCCCATCCGTGGTTTATTGAAGTGTTGAAAAGAAAATGTCAACTTGTCAATTAGCTAGAAACGTTCTCCTATTTCTTGCGGGAGGAAATAGCGCAACTTGTCACATGTAGTAGAACGAAGGTCCCTCGAGTTTCTTTGCACAGTGTGGTGAAAAACAAACAATTGGTGACCTTTACGGGCAGTGAAAGTTTAATTTTGCCCGATGTAGTCGCTTCGCTTGGCCATAAGCTTGTGAGGAACGAACTGCTATCAAGGGTGAGTTGCCTTACTTGTACAAGAACCCTTACACGAATTTACAGAACTTTTGATAAACTTGGGTTGAAACCGAACAATGGCATTTCTGTTCCTTCGGCCTGATGGTAAATAAAATAGACGGGCCAAACATGACTCCTACGGTTCGTGACATTTTTACATCTGCCGTTTATTTTTCGGTCTTTCTGTCAGCCTTTTTGTCGCTTCGCCCTTGCTTATGAAGGGCATTTCGTATTGTGTTATAAGAAGGAAACTAGAGCCCTTACTGAGATTGTGCTCCGGAAGCCGAAAAATGGCATATAGAACATGCAGCACAGTCAACAGACTTGTGCGTAAAGAGTTAAATTCAAATCCTGTGGTACTAGAACTATCAAAGGAGAAAGAAACCTAAACATCGAGCTCCAGAAACATAAGCTCGATCAGATAGTTGCAAGAAACATAAGAATTTCTCTAGACAAGGTTATAGCTTTCTCAAAGTAAAGCTAATTGGCGTCTCCGAAGAAAAACGGACGAGGGCAAATAAATATAATACCCGTGGCAGAATCTATCTACTGTGTTTGCAAGTTAGAAACACATTCACAGTAAACGTCATGTTTTGCCCCTTAAGAGCAAATACTTGGAGACTTACAAACATATCTTGCAACAGAAATGAGCCAAAACAATACACTAACACATAGCATTTTATAGAGGTGTCAAACTCAGCAAAGCAACATGCAGATAACAGCGGAAATCATGCAGACCTATGACCTCTTAAATTTGCCGGAGCACGATCTAAGGGTTCTTTGACTAGTTTTCTCCTTACAACACAATACAAAATGCCCTTATAAACAAGAGTGAAGTGACAAAAAAGCCGAAAGACAGAAAAATAAACAGCAAATGTACAAATGCCACGAACTGTAGGAGTCGTGTTTGGTCTGTCTATTTTATTTACCTTCATCGACTGCAAATGCAGCTGTCTGCCGACCAAGTTTACCATCTTGCAAGTCCATTCTCCAAGAGCTTGATAGCCAGGTCTCTGGACTACTGAAAACAATTTCATACTTCCCTTCTCTTGCAGCTTTCTCATCTTCCTCGTATTCTTCGCGGAGTCTAATTGTTGCCACAGAGAATCCAAGCTGTTTTAGCTGCTCCACTTGGTCCCGCATAACTGAGACCAAGGGAGAGACAACAACGATCGAACACATTTCTGAATTCATAGCAGCTTTAGTAAGTCGTGGGAAGAGCTGAAAAATTAAAATTTTCCCAAAACCAATTGGAAGAATAGCGAAAACGACTTTCCCACGAGCTAGATTTACTAGACATAGTTGCTGCTCCTTCCTCAGCGCTTGAATATTCGGGAAATCCTGCAGACAATCGTCCATCAGATTCCTCGAAATTGCTTGTGCAGGCCGCGCTCGCCATCTTTCTGATTGACAAGATCCGCCAGAGTGTTGACAGTACTGTCAAAATTGACCAATCAGAGGGTATAGCAGCTCCTGCTACACCAGAAGACGGTTGTTAAAGAAATTCTTACAGGCTCTCCCGCCGCTCCTCGCCTTAGTCCTCCCTCGTTTTTTCCTCGCTTGTCCCCAACTACCGAGAGCCTGGAACAGGCTAGCCTATTGTTCACCAATTGTAGTTATTTTGTTGTTAGTTTTGAAGGCTGTTTGTGGTACACATGTATGTTTAAGGCGCTGGCTATTCCGCTCAACATGTTTCGTGTTTGTGAAAGGTGAAGTAATCTACATGACGCGAGCATGGGACAAAGAAAAATCTGAGTCCCCAACAGAAATCGAACCCATGACCTCCCGAATAACGGGCGGGCGCTTTATCCACTGAGCAACAAGAACTCGTGGAGAGCAAGGTCGTTTTAAGTGAGTTCATATGTAACAGGCATCCTGTATACTGCTAGGATAAGCACTGTTGAAGTCATCATGAGTAGTGATAAATGAATAAAGATGGTGAATTTTGTGCTCGGTAATAAATGTGAAAGGTGAAGTAATCTACATGATGTGAGCATGGGACAAAGAAAAATCTGAGTCCCTGGCAGGAATCGAACCCATGACCTCCCAAACACCGAGCGGGCACTCTATCCACTGAG
>JAHPZR010047426.1:22500-23945 GCA_019787425.1 Platygyra sinensis | reverse complement strand
TTTTTTTTTTTGGCTTTACGCACTTGCAGTAAAATACGTGAATATTTCTTTTGACGTTTGTGTTGTGACATGCAGAGCCACCTTGAATTAATATTTTAGAAGAGGGCAATTGGTTTCTGGATAGATGTTCGTGCCTAGAAATTATTGGACTTCGGTCGGCAAATATTACTATCTACTTTTCCGTACAGAAAATTTTTGGTTTAAATTGTTTCTTCGGAAAGGGACAAAAAGTGTAAATATCAACCAGAAACCAAATCTATCCTCTTGTTTAACTTCCAGCGAGGCTGTAATTAATTATGTCTGGTATCAAGCAATTCTTTCCATTATCACTTTTCAAAAAATGTAGATATAATTTTCTGATTTTCAAATTGTTTTGGCTGTCATTTGAACTTGTTAAGAAATGCAGCTTCAATTGTCCGAATATTCTAAAGCTATCATTTGGGCTGCCAAACTGATTTTTACTGAAAATTTCACGATTTTCAATAATGCAGTTCCAATAGGCTTCTTTCGATATATTAAAATTCAGCTTGATAGTGAGACTTAGAGGACACAAACAAAAGAAATGAATAAACATGGTCATTCAATTTCCTTTGTTTGTGTCCTCTAAGCCTTGCTGCCATGCTGAATTTTAATATATCGAAAGTTGTCTATTGTTTGCATGATTGTTCTAAAATTTTCTTGCTTTCCTCCACAAGTGACAGACTTTTTCACTAAAAGTATTCACTACTTCATCTTTGATTTTCAACACTTGCTGCAATCGTCTTACTCTTTGAAAAATTTTACCGCTATCGTCTCGTTCTCAATTGCATTTATTATTCTGAAAATAGCTCAAATTCTCTAAGGAGTTTAAAATTCTATAGCTATCGTCTTCTACGGACAAAGTTTCCAAAAACTTGTTATATAGCCTCCTTGATTTTTAATACTTGGTCCAAATTGTCCGATGTTTAAAAATTTTATCGCTATCGTCGCTTGCATTCACATGTATTATCATAAATGTAACCCCAATTGTCCGATGCTTCTAAAATTTCTTCATCATAGTTTGCTACGGACAAAAACGTTTTAGACATTTGCTATTGAATCTATTGCTTTTCAAAGATGTATTTTCAATTCCAAAATGTTAGTGCTTTCGTCCGCAAATGACAGTCTTACCATAAGTATTTGACAGAAACCGTAGGATATATATTAATACATTTTAAAGCTCGATTACCAGACATTAACCTTTAACAACTCGCTGGAAGCAGTTTCTAGAAGATAACGAAGCAAGCCATAAACAGTTTTTCTTTTATAAATTGAATTGGCCTTTAATTTATTGTTGCCATAAGAAGACGTTCCGAAAAGCTTCGTGGCGACCTTTAATTTGTCGCGTATTGATTTTTTCATCTCGGCTAAAAGTGACGGAAGTTCTAAACTTATTCAAATACAAGGTCAACATCGAAGTTTTCGCG
>JAHPZR010047426.1:0-17500 GCA_019787425.1 Platygyra sinensis | reverse complement strand
TTGTGAACTTCCGGGTGACATTATATTGATCTCTGATCGTAAATTCTCAAAATTCACGCAACCACGTCAACACAATGTGGCAAAAATTTTAACTTAGAGCTGAAAAAACTTCAAAAAAAAACTAATAGCTTAGATATCAGCTGTCCTCGCCGGATACTATTTTAGCTACGTCACTGCATTGAACTAAAAACAGCAATCAAACCTACCTTTAATTTTCATCATCCAGTTAATGTCATCCTTATTTCCAATTCTTCAAGCTTTCACTCCAAGACCCTGTTTGCCTCAGTTTTGCCCCTGAAGAAATATAAAGTGGTTTTTTAAATCTATGATTGTATATTTGCGGTCTAACCTAGATTATTGAACCAGGAACTGATAAGTAATTTAAGCACCCCCACCCCCCCCCCCCCCCCCCCCGCTCCTCAAAAAAAGACTCCTGAGGCAATCCTGTAGGTCGAAATTTTCGTATTTTGTGAACCATAAAATTGCTCGTCCAAGTTTAATCCAACTGCTGGTTTTCACAAGACGTCACTAAATTCAAACTTCAGAACTATTGATCCTCCTCAGGTTTTACTTTCATGATGTATAAGAGCAGCTAAAAACTAATATTCATACACGTTTCTCCGCATATCTTCCATGAAAAAATTGCCGTTACCTGAATCTTGGCGGGAGCTTTGCATATTTACATTCTTTCTTTCCCAAATTCTGGACTTAATCTATTGAACGGTTTGATTTTTTTTTATTTTGATCAATTTCGAATGGCGTGACACTGAAAACTAGCAATTCTGTATGAACGTTAGATTTGAAATAAGTTAATTAAACTGCGAACTAAGGACCATTTAATTCAACTTTACTACTTTGTCTGATCATTTAGGCTTTTCAGTTTTTTTTCTTCACTTTCTTCAAGATAACTTTCATTAATGATGTAAAACTGTTTACCATTTTATTTTCCCAAAAGCCTTCCCCTTACAGCTGCCTCGCACCAGGACCATTCCCCCTTCCTACCCGGCCCTCCCATCTGACATGTTGACCAAAAGATCGATGACAAGAATGAGAGATCAAAACATAAACTAATCTATATCTGTTTAGAGAAAGTTTTGAGTGTCTCAAATTAATTTTGTCTGTCTACACCCTCGTGCCATAAGCTTTATTCTGTACCCCTACGTCTTCTTAACTTAATTACAAAAATAATCAATGAATAAAACATACCTTATATCGTTATCATCATTCATACAACATAAAAATCTTCGTTTCCAATTCATCAACTCAGATTTCTCTCCAATGCGACTCCCTTCGTTTGTCTGAAAAAAATGAAAAGTACTTAAAGTACTGCCTGCCCTGCAGTGGTGCTCGTAAATAAAATTGCCAAGACCATGTGAATTAGAATTTAATCTGTCATTCAAAGGCTTAACTCTTTCGTTTAAACTGCTCCTATCATGCAAGCAATGTTATCTTAGATGGTCTAGATTTTTTAATTTTCTTTGGGTTGAGAGAAGGACACGCCCGCCTTCTCTCCATCTGGCAGTTTAACAAGCTGTCACGGCCCTTTGCTCGCCGACTTTTTTAGTCACACCCTTGGCAAGTCTATAGTGTCTTAGCAGTCAAAGCGTCGTCGAGAAATAACTGTACTCAATTGGACTTTGCAATGATTTTTCAGCGAGATAGGTGTGAAAACCGCCTCAACTTAACTTGGTCTATTCATTGTTGTTCCATGGATTGGCCAAAAGAATCTTTCATTTGGATCCATTTGGTTATTTATTTCTCTAAAAATAGGTTTTACAATTTTAGATGATGAAAAACGTTATGGTTCTGGAATAACCCCAACACCAACGCATAGCCCCATTCGAAGCGTGTTATTGGTCATGCAAGACTACATGTACAACTTGTGAATAAAAACCACCTCCCCCCCCCCCCCCCCTTAAACAAAAGCACAGTGAAGGGATGTGGTCCGAAGAAATCTAAGGATTAACAAACATTATCTAAGATTTCCCCTAAAATAATTACATAGATTAGGGGGGGGGGAACAGTAGTGCCTTGATGAACAAACTAACAGTCATTTCTTAAATTAAAATCAGCAGTTATTGATACCTCGTGATTTTCAGCTTGTTCCATACATGCGGTACACAGTCCATTTCAGCCAGTATCCACAAGATTATGAACAATGACATCTCGTATGTAACTGAAACCTAAATCAAGAAGCGACGTCAAATGTTTGAAATCTTCTACCAGACACCACTCTCGCCATCTCTAAACGTTTATTTCCCGCATCCAAAAGAAACCTTCAGCCCTTTGGCAGCACCCAACTCTTTTGCTACAGGCTATAATAAGGTCCTCCCCAGGAGGAAGGGTAGCCCTAGCTCTAGGGTTAGCCTAGCAAGAGGGTTTTCTCCAGCACTAATACTCTCACATTAGTTTCTTGCTTTTTCAAAGTAGTATGTTACTCACCTTTTGGCTTTGCGCTGGTTCCATAGACATAGTGGACAATCTGCTCCAAGCTTGAGTAACTCAACCGAGATGGGCATCCTCCGTGACCCCTGAAATGATAAAAATAAAATGTTTTTAAATTAATGAAAGTTTACCATAGATCTCTCCTTCCCGTTCATGAAAACGTTTTCCTGTCCCGAAAATAAATCGATGTAAACAATATCTTTGTTACCTCACGGCGATGTGCTTGTTGTTGCATGAGCTCGACCGACAATCTTGCTTACAACATCGGCGGAGATGACGACTGCAAAGAGATAAAAGCATGATGAGTCAAATTCCGTTGTTTAATTTCACTAGTGCATTATTGACGTTATACCTAACTCACAGATTATTTTGGAATTTAGATTTTACAGGGGGTAAGCGTGGGGATGTATATTTTCAGGCCCTGAAAATATACATCCCCACGCTTACCCCCTGTAAAATCTAAACAAATAATTAGTTTGGTATAACGTCAGTAATGCACTAGTGAAATTAAACAACGGAATTTGACTCATCATGCTTTTATCTCTTTGCAGTCGTCATCTCCGCCGATGTTGTAAGCAAGATTGTCGGTCGAGCTCATGCAACAACAAGCACATCGCCGTGAGGTAACAAAGATATTGTTTACATCGATTTATTTTCGGGACAGGAAAACGTTTTCATGAACGGGAAGGAGAGATCTATGGTAAACTTTCATTAATTTAAAAACATTTTATTTTTATCATTTCAGGGGTCACGGAGGATGCCCATCTCGGTTGAGTTACTCAAGCTTGGAGCAGATTGTCCACTATGTCTATGGAACCAGCGCAAAGCCAAAAGGTGAGTAACATACTACTTTGAAAAAGCAAGAAACTAATGTGAGAGTATTAGTGCTGGAGAAAACCCTCTTGCTAGGCTAACCCTAGAGCTAGGGCTACCCTTCCTCCTGGGGAGGACCTTATTATAGCCTGTAGCAAAAGAGTTGGGTGCTGCCAAAGGGCTGAAGGTTTCTTTTGGATGCGGGAAATAAACGTTTAGAGATGGCGAGAGTGGTGTCTGGTAGAAGATTTCAAACATTTGACGTCGCTTCTTGATTTAGGTTTCAGTTACATACGAGATGTCATTGTTCATAATCTTGTGGATACTGGCTGAAATGGACTGTGTACCGCATGTATGGAACAAGCTGAAAATCACGAGGTATCAATAACTGCTGATTTTAATTTAAGAAATGACTGTTAGTTTGTTCATCAAGGCACTACTGTTCCCCCCCCCCTAATCTATGTAATTATTTTAGGGGAAATCTTAGATAATGTTTGTTAATCCTTAGATTTCTTCGGACCACATCCCTTCACTGTGCTTTTGTTTAAGGGGGGGGGGGGGGGGGAGGTGGTTTTTATTCACAAGTTGTACATGTAGTCTTGCATGACCAATAACACGCTTCGAATGGGGCTATGCGTTGGTGTTGGGGTTATTCCAGAACCATAACGTTTTTCATCATCTAAAATTGTAAAACCTATTTTTAGAGAAATAAATAACCAAATGGATCCAAATGAAAGATTCTTTTGGCCAATCCATGGAACAACAATGAATAGACCAAGTTAAGTTGAGGCGGTTTTCACACCTATCTCGCTGAAAAATCATTGCAAAGTCCAATTGAGTACAGTTATTTCTCGACGACGCTTTGACTGCTAAGACACTATAGACTTGCCAAGGGTGGTGACTAAAAAAGTCGGCGAGCAAAGGGCCGTGACAGCTTGTTAAACTGCCAGATGGAGAGAAGGCGGGGCGTGTCCTTCTCTCAACCCAAAGAAAATTAAAAAATCTAGACCATCTAAGATAACATTGCTTGCATGATAGGAGCAGTTTAAACGAAAGAGTTAAGCCTTTGAATGACAGATTAAATTCTAATTCACATGGTCTTGGCAATTTTATTTACGAGCACCACTGCAGGGCAGGCAGTACTTTAAGTACTTTTCATTTTTTTCAGACAAACGAAGGGAGTCGCATTGGAGAGAAATCTGAGTTGATGAATTGGAAACGAAGATTTTTATGTTGTATGAATGATGATAACGATATAAGGTATGTTTTATTCATTGATTATTTTTGTAATTAAGTTAAGAAGACGTAGGGGTACAGAATAAAGCTTATGGCACGAGGGTGTAGACAGACAAAATTAATTTGAGACACTCAAAACTTTCTCTAAACAGATATAGATTAGTTTATGTTTTGATCTCTCATTCTTGTCATCGATCTTTTGGTCAACATGTCAGATGGGAGGGCCGGGTAGGAAGGGGGAATGGTCCTGGTGCGAGGCAGCTGTAAGGGGAAGGCTTTTGGGAAAATAAAATGGTAAACAGTTTTACATCATTAATGAAAGTTATCTTGAAGAAAGTGAAGAAAAAAAACTGAAAAGCCTAAATGATCAGACAAAGTAGTAAAGTTGAATTAAATGGTCCTTAGTTCGCAGTTTAATTAACTTATTTCAAATCTAACGTTCATACAGAATTGCTAGTTTTCAGTGTCACGCCATTCGAAATTGATCAAAATAAAAAAAAATCAAAACCGTTCAATAGATTAAGTCCAGAATTTGGGAAAGAAAGAATGTAAATATGCAAAGCTCCCGCCAAGATTCAGGTAACGGCAATTTTTTCATGGAAGATATGCGGAGAAACGTGTATGAATATTAGTTTTTAGCTGCTCTTATACATCATGAAAGTAAAACCTGAGGAGGATCAATAGTTCTGAAGTTTGAATTTTAGTGACGTCTTGTGAAAACCAGCAGTTGGATTAAACTTGGACGAGCAATTTTATGGTTCACAAAATACGAAAATTTCGACCTACAGGATTGCCTCAGGAGTCTTTTTTTGAGGAGCGGGGGGGGGGGGGGGGGGGGTGGGGGTGCTTAAATTACTTATCAGTTCCTGGTTCAATAATCTAGGTTAGACCGCAAATATACAATCATAGATTTAAAAAACCACTTTATATTTCTTCAGGGGCAAAACTGAGGCAAACAGGGTCTTGGAGTGAAAGCTTGAAGAATTGGAAATAAGGATGACATTAACTGGATGATGAAAATTAAAGGTAGGTTTGATTGCTGTTTTTAGTTCAATGCAGTGACGTAGCTAAAATAGTATCCGGCGAGGACAGCTGATATCTAAGCTATTAGTTTTTTTTTGAAGTTTTTTCAGCTCTAAGTTAAAATTTTTGCCACATTGTGTTGACGTGGTTGCGTGAATTTTGAGAATTTACGATCAGAGATCAATATAATGTCACCCGGAAGTTCACAATGCTTTCGGCTATCCGATAACAATGACTATATGATTATTTACCAGAACCTCCAAAAAAATACAACCGTGCTTTAAATAACTTCGACAGTGCTTATCTTAGCTAGCAGTATGCAGGACGCCTGTCTCACATGAACACGGTGAAATGATCTCCAGGCTCAGTGGATAGAGCGCCCACCCGGTGTTCGGGAGGCCATAGGGTCGATTCCTGTCGGGGACACAGATTTTTTCTTTGTCGCACAGTCGTACACTTTTCACGCAATAAAGGGAATCAAAATATTGTGACGTAGCTTTTGCAACTGCTTACATTTGTTTTTGATTTTGATTTAATTCAGAAAAGAAGAAAGAACTCCGAAATAACTGTAAGCTTTTTTTTTGCAAATTATAACAGACTATTATGTGTTCTTACCGGTGAGATTGTATATTATATTTGTAAGCTTTATTCCGCTCATTTGACGGCTTGAAATTTCAATTATTCATTTTTCTAGTTGCACAATTTATGACACTAATATTTAGCGCTCGAGGCTACTGCTTTATGAACTCGACATAACACGTGAATATTGTTAACGATGGTTTCTGCCTTAGCTGACGTCAATAGATTTGCATAATATTGTCGCTCTATATATGAAATATCTCTGGGTTATACTTCCATGTTTGTAATTTATCGATCGTTAACGACTTAGGTATCGAGATTTCTAACTTTCTTAGTTGATAAGTAAAGAGAAGGTCTCACAGGGGGTCTCTGGCACGTTTCACGAACGGAAAAATCACGGATCACGGATGTAAAAATTTCGTTTTTCTGAATCATGGAAATAAACAAGTGAGATACTCTTTTTAATAACGTTGTCTTGGACTAGAAAGAGTGTTTGAAGAAAGAAGAATCGGGAAAAGCTTACTCAAGGTTCCATATTGCAAATTCTCTCTCGATAGATGACTATAACTATTCGGAGGAATCGCGTCTCAAAATCAAGTAGAACAGAATGGTAAAATAACGAATATCAGGTGTCGCGCAAAATCGTCAGGTCACAAATCACGAAGAATATTCATGTTTCATGGAAATTTAAATCAACTAATCACCCATGACGAGGATACCTCTGCACGACCTTCTAATGAAATCGATCGTGACAGATTGATCATAACCTTATTTACTTTTACAACAGCATCACTGTTCAGTTTCTTACCTTTAGAGAACATCTATTAAAATGACTTAAAATTCACTTTTTACGATAACTGCAGAAATTCATGCGCGCTCATTGGCTAATTTTTATTGTCCATATGCGGACATACACATGAATTTAAAATTCATGCGACGCGTCAGCAAGCGAGAGCGGGCAATTCGACAATTTGTTATCGTAAAAAACAAATTGCTGTCAGTTTTTAATACGTCTGTCCTGTTATTGATAATGAATTTCGTCATAACATTGTCAAAGTAGTCTGCGGATCCACTCGGCTATCGCCTCGTGGATCCACAGCCACTTTGACAATGTGATGACGAAATTCATGATCAATAACAGGACAGACGCATAAAAAACTGACCTCAATTTGTTAATTACATTGAGCCCGGCAGATATCTCGCGGTTACCTGGAAGTATTTAGGCAGTGTTTCTGTGCTATCCTACAAAAGAGGAAGTTTAATTCGACCAAGAAAAAAAACATGAAAAAATAGCACCTTATTGTTTTGCATGTCAGGCAAAATGTGCGATAAGATGTAATAATGAATTCAAGAAAATCGCTCTGCTCTTCCAACCGTTTGTTTGGCGATAAAATTTTTCTTTTTTTAAACGTTGGTACTGAGATAATGCTTTTAAAGTAATTGTGCAGAAACTAGCATCAATTTGAATATTGCTCTATCAAGATGGCAAAGACTTAAAAGAATGGAAAAGCTTAATGATAAAAAGCATAAAGGTTTTTTCTAAATCTATATTTAAATTTATGCCACTCCACCTTAAGCAAGTGAATTTCATGTGCAACTTGTATCAACTGATACGGAAGAAACTAAAAGTTCGATTTTTGCATGTGTAAAAGGCTAAAAATATAAAAAATATCAACAATATCAAAAACATCAAAAACATCAAAATCAACATTCACTTAAGGTCTTCTGACCAATTGCCTTGTAAGTAATACATTTTGTGCAATTTAAAATACCTCTGAATTGACATAACAAGCCGACAATGCAAGCCGACAATGCAAGCCGACAATGCAAGCCGACAATGCAAGCCGACAATGCAATAATTCCGTCAGTCAGATTCGCTCAATTGTTTTGCTCTAATTTTTTCTAATTCGAGCTGCCATCAAAATTTGGACACGATCTTTTTGCAAAATATGTGTCATCAGCGATAAAGCACGCGGTTGGAAATGGTAATGTATATCCTACAGACTTCAGAAGACTGCAAAAACATTAAAAACATGTTCAGTTTATAATATTTATATCCAATGTAGTTTTCAACAGTGTGCAATTGTATCGATGTTTTTCTACATTTGACATAAACGCTGGAATTTGTGATGAACTTCCTATCGATAGGCTTATTTCGCCGCCGTTAAAATTTAAGCACAAGTGTAAGCATAGTGAAAAGTTTTGTTAGCATTTAATAAGCACAGACGTTAAGTTTTTGCAAGGACCACCATTACAAAACAAAAGTACCGGATCCTCTCGCTGTAGAGGATCTAATCGGCTATAAGTTGAATAATAGACGAAAAGTACCAAGGCTGATTACACAGTATAGGGATATATTTTTCAGTATTCCGGAAGGCACGACCTTCCGTCCATCTTCAGGGTGTTATAGGTATTGACTCAAGCTTTAAACGTTACAAATTTGAAATTTGTAACACCCTGAAGGAGGAAGGCCATGCCTTCCGAAATATTGGAAAATATATCCCTTCACTGCGTACTTATCCTTGCTAATTTAATATGTAGGTTTGAAACTTCTTGTTGTCGCTTTCGTTTATCTTAACTACTTCTTGTAGAATCTAATCAAACATAATCGTCCTAATTTTCTTTGTCTTTTTTTCTTTTCACAGTGCCTGGGTTCGTTCTTCAGCGCCATCAAGGCAGAACTAGCCGAATGGGGACAAGCAAAGAAACAGAATTAACTTTTCGCAAAGGTAGAAATACTTAAACTGATGTCGCCAGGAAAAATATCCAATTCTCCATCAGACTGTTGAAAACTCAGTATTGAGAAATGTAAAGTACACAGAATTGTCGATTGGAATGTACATAACCTTTCGGTGAAAAAATCCTCAGCTTTTCTACCTGTTTTAGCTTTTTATTGCTTACCGAAATGAAGTTTTTGTCAAGTTCTTTCACGGATTAAACTAGGTTTAAAAGTTTTCAAGTTTCCCGCCAAAAAACTTAGAAAAAATACGGGCGCTTATAGTACGCATGCGCCAACTTTTTTTTTCCAAAATTACTTGTTAACATCTGTAAACATTTTTAATTTTCCCGCCAAAAGACTTAGAAAAAATACGGCGCCTTAAATACGCATGCGCCAATTTTTAAAAAAAAAAAAATGGAATTCTGTATTATTACTTAGCTCAGTAGTCAATAAATGTTATCTTTTATTCAAGTTTCCATATTTCTTTCTCATCTTATTAATTACGATGTTGATCGGAAGCCTAAGCCATGTATTGCACTGTGATGAAACACTCCGGACATCTGAGAACACTCGCATCTGGCAAAGTGTTCTCAAATATTCGTTGTGTTTTATTACAATGTAATACACGGCTTAAACTTTATTTCCGAAATAAATTAAGTACTTACAACAAGCGTTTCATTTCAATTGTTTTATTTATCTTTAGTTTTTCTACTTACAAAAGTTAATTAGTTAAGTGAAATTCAATTAAATTAATTAAAAAGGTGTCATCAAAAAATTTGCCCTATATATACTAAGACTTTTGGCGGGAAAATTTGACAAAATTTGCACAGCGTTTCCCCTGACAACTTTTTGGACAAACAATTCAACAAGGCTCCCCCTGGAATTTTCCCGCCAAAAAAATTAACAACCTATACCATCTTGAACACAAATTAAACCAAAAAAAATTTATTCCAATCATAGGAGTTTTTTTTTAAAAATAAAAACTATGCAAACCAATGAATATTTGTTTGTGTTCAAGGCGGTATATTCCATGGTGATATTTTGTAAATAGTCAGCCTAAAAACGACAAGCAGCGAAAAACCTCATTGCAGAAATGAGAAGAGCAAGTTAAAGAGCCTATAACGTCAAAATGTTTTATTCTCTCGTCGGACTCTACATATCACCCAAAGAACTTCTGCGAAAAAAATCGATTTGGATAAAAAGCAATTTTAAAAAAGGTTTTAACGTTCAAATTTGCCGCCATTTTGCTCATTTGTTTGAAATGAGTTGTGACGTAGATTCAGGAACATGTGACTTCAGGCTTGACTCGTCTCGCTTGTTTCACGTTTGTAAACTTCACTTGGTAATTCATACAAAATGCTGGAAAGGTACATTTTGCATGGACTACAAAGCCAAATTTACAGAGGTAAAACAAGCGAGATAAGTCAAGCCTGAATCTACGTCAAAACTCTGATCAGCGCGGCACGGGTCGACCGCAAAAAAATAGGATTTTAAAATTTTTAAAAATTCATAAAAATCGCCTTTTATCCAAATCGAAATTTTTTTTGCAGAAGCTAATTGCATGAAATATAGGATAAGATAGGAAAATAAAAATTTTGACGTTATAGACACTTTAAAACTTGTACAACTTCAATATTTCTGTACAACATTTGTGAGGGTAAAACCATCTTTAAATCGAAATATTTAAGAGAGTTTGTATAGCCGGGTAAATTTGAGCTCCAATGCTTCCTCAGTGTTGTACGGAAATGTTACAGTTATACAATTTTTAACTTTCTCTTCTCATTTCTGTAAATTGATTTCTAGCTGCTCGTCATTCATAGCCTTACTATTAACGTGATATCATCATACAGTATATTTCAAGAAGATAGCAAAAGCAAGCCACGAACCCGATTACTCTGAAGAAAACAATACCGCGAAAACTTCGATGTTGACCTTGTATTTGAATAAGTTTAGAACTTCCGTCACTTTTAGCCGAGATGAAAAAATCAATACGCGACAAATTAAAGGTCGCCACGAAGCTTTTCGGAACGTCTTCTTATGGCAACAATAAATTAAAGGCCAATTCAATTTATAAAAGAAAAACTGTTTATGGCTTGCTTCGTTATCTTCTAGAAACTGCTTCCAGCGAGTTGTTAAAGGTTAATGTCTGGTAATCGAGCTTTAAAATGTATTAATATATATCCTACGGTTTCTGTCAAATACTTATGGTAAGACTGTCATTTGCGGACGAAAGCACTAACATTTTGGAATTGAAAATACATCTTTGAAAAGCAATAGATTCAATAGCAAATGTCTAAAACGTTTTTGTCCGTAGCAAACTATGATGAAGAAATTTTAGAAGCATCGGACAATTGGGGTTACATTTATGATAATACATGTGAATGCAAGCGACGATAGCGATAAAATTTTTAAACATCGGACAATTTGGACCAAGTATTAAAAATCAAGGAGGCTATATAACAAGTTTTTGGAAACTTTGTCCGTAGAAGACGATAGCTATAGAATTTTAAACTCCTTAGAGAATTTGAGCTATTTTCAGAATAATAAATGCAATTGAGAACGAGACGATAGCGGTAAAATTTTTCAAAGAGTAAGACGATTGCAGCAAGTGTTGAAAATCAAAGATGAAGTAGTGAATACTTTTAGTGAAAAAGTCTGTCACTTGTGGAGGAAAGCAAGAAAATTTTAGAACAATCATGCAAACAATAGACAACTTTCGATATATTAAAATTCAGCATGGCAGCAAGGCTTAGAGGACACAAACAAAGGAAATTGAATGACCATGTTTATTCATTTCTTTTGTTTGTGTCCTCTAAGTCTCACTATCAAGCTGAATTTTAATATATCGAAAGAAGCCTATTGGAACTGCATTATTGAAAATCGTGAAATTTTCAGTAAAAATCAGTTTGGCAGCCCAAATGATAGCTTTAGAATATTCGGACAATTGAAGCTGCATTTCTTAACAAGTTCAAATGACAGCCAAAACAATTTGAAAATCAGAAAATTATATCTACATTTTTTGAAAAGTGATAATGGAAAGAATTGCTTGATACCAGACATAATTAATTACAGCCTCGCTGGAAGTTAAACAAGAGGATAGATTTGGTTTCTGGTTGATATTTACACTTTTTGTCCCTTTCCGAAGAAACAATTTAAACCAAAAATTTTCTGTACGGAAAAGTAGATAGTAATATTTGCCGACCGAAGTCCAATAATTTCTAGGCACGAACATCTATCCAGAAACCAATTGCCCTCTTCTAAAATATTAATTCAAGGTGGCTCTGCATGTCACAACACAAACGTCAAAAGAAATATTCACGTATTTTACTGGAAAGTGCGTAAAGACCAAAAAAAAAAAAATCCAAATCAAAATAAAGCACACTGATCGAAACAAAGAAAAAAAGCCTGTGATGTCATGTCAATCATATCCTTGTTCATAATTCCAGTTAAAGTACCTTGAAACGAATGGTGTGAACGAAATTCACAATTTGCTAAACTATATTCGTCAAAAATTTCCCTAGAATAAGTTGAAACGTTTCGAGATTTAACTGACTTAGAGAAAGAAACTAAAGGAAAAATTGTTATGATAAGTGTCATAAAGTACAACGTTAATAAATTTGAAGCTACAGCATTTTCTGACGAATTGGATACACATGAATTTTAAACAAGGAAATTGAGCTCCGATTTAGAAAACATGCACAACTTCAAAAATGAGAATAATAGTAAAGCTCTTTCGGTAAATCTTTTTTGAAGAAAAAGAAGAATCATTAAAAATTAATGTTCCACGATTGCAAACAGAGGAATGCAATTCAAGGTAGAGCTGTGTCCATGTTTGTGTCTGAAACAGGGCGGAGACCAGACCGAGGAACCAACAGGGGCGTGAAGGTAATTTTGCTTGCTCTGCCAGATTTCCTCCGGTCTATGTTTTTTCTTTTTTTTACCCAACAAATGCTGCGGGAGTGGAAATAAATCCTCCATAAACTTCAGACAATTTCGCACATAAATTTGAAATCGCTGGCCGTCGAATCTCGTAGAAACTACAGAGACTCACACGGCGATATGTGGAGGACAAGGACAAATTAAAATGCAGCATGAGAGTGTTTGCTCCATTTTTCTATATGAGAATTTTAGCTTGAGGTTGACATGCATCACTATTGATCACAAGAGTAAATATACTTAGGTTTGATATTCAACATGCAGCGCCACCCTAAAATTTAACCATACAAAAGTTAATAGCCAGGATAACGTGGTTCTAAAATATCTGGAGAGACGACCCGATTTTAAAACCAATTTAGAATTTTGCAAATGAAACAAAAAAAGCTGCAAATAACACACTCGAGTTCTGACCAAGATAAATATTTGTTACAACCATGCACATGCGACCCAGATAAAGATTCCAATTAAATCAAATAGATGATCGCTGGAAAATCAAGAAATAAAACCTCCCCCAAATTTGAAAACCGTGTATCCAGAATTTATAACTCGAAAGCGGTCGAAAACCTTGATGGCAAAACACTGGAGAATTAATTAATTAATTCACGTTCACAGTACGAAATTGAATTCTCACACCCGCGGGCGAATATATCTCGAATGAAATATTTCAATCGAGAAAGACAATAAAAGAAATAAAAATAGATTTGTAGGTCTACCGAGTATTTTAACCTCGAATATAAATTTTTGCTTACATAGATGCCTTAGTATCGGAGAAAAGATTTCAAATTTACTAGTAACATATTCTTCAAATTCTTAACTTTGTCTTCAGTCCTCCCTGCTGAAAATCTACTATTTGATGTCTCCTGTATAGGCTGAACAAAATCCCTAAGAAACAGAAAACATGATAAAAAGTGGGTATAGGAACAAAACAAGTAGGAAGCAACGAGTAAACGAGGCAATAAAAAGAATCACAGTTGAGAGCTGTTAAAACGCTGAGGGCTGTTTACAAAGTACACAGACAGATAAAGTTTGAGACAAAGACAACGACAACTTTCGTACACCTAAAACAGCCAAAGAGATTCTCAATAACCTCCTAACATGCCCCCAGTGAAATAAACTGCGTGACATGAATCTTAAGCTCTCTCGTCAAGCTTCGTTATCACGTTCCTGAGCTACATTCCTATCGTAAGGTTTACTTCCGTTACTACAAACCACGAGGTTGCTCTTGAGCTCCATCGCAAAATGATAAAAGCGAGCGGGCGCACGCCAGTGGTGGGACCTTGGACGTCCTGTAGTTATTACTCACAGCAGAATTAAGAATGAGAGGTGCAAATAAATGGAAGCAAACATGAAGGGAGGGAAAGATGGATGTCGAAACCGACGTTCTCTTCCTCCAAACTCAGGACGTCATTTCCTCTTCAACAGTAAGAATTTGTGTCTCGGCTAAGAAGAAGGGAAACAAGCGGCACATCTATACTCCCGAACGGAAAAACATCTCAAAAATGACAAACAAGCACCTCAGGTCAGCAAGAGTCATCATGAATATGCAAAATTAAAATTAGACCAACAGCTAAACAATACGTCACGAAGTTTAGTGACAACACGCTGGTGCGTGCTTTCATTAGAAAATGTTTGCAATTCTTTGTCTCATCTTGGAAACCACGTGAACCCCGTAAAGAGGCCAAACATATACTACCAAGACATTTTTTTAAATTACTATTTTCAAATTATTCAATTCAAAGTTTATCTACGTTTTATGATAGATCTATTGTATTTTATCCGTTATTTTGAAAAAAAGAATTCGGTAAAGCGTTCAATTTCACCAGCATACCTTGACTACAATAACTGAGTAATACATTTAATTATTTTTGTGTATCACACTATCTTTTCATCCTTTGCAACACTCAATGGCAGAACTAATAAACACAAATGCACATTAATTCGAAAAAAAACCTTATACATCCTGAGATTCTGCTGGACAAAGCGTTTTTCATGAAAGCTTAGTGTGAACTGTTGTTATTAGATAGTTGGGCGCCGATTTATGCAAAGTAACCAAACTCAAACAGAATTACAAAATACAACTGGTTAGTGATCTAGTCTCTGACATGACTTTATGAAGTTCGTTTTTTAAGCCCATTGCTGACTCTTACTTTGGCGAAGATTCGAGTTCAATTCGCCTCGTTTGCACAAGTAGAAGTTTTCACATATTGGTAGTATTAGCGAGCAGCCCAGATCTTGAAAATACATTTTGCTTAACACAAAGGAAAAGAATGGCTTGTAGAGGATTTTTTGCAGTAACTTTTAGGTTAATTCCTCCTCTTTAAAAGCGTTCTACTGCCTAACTTAGTTAGACGAAAAAAGGAACAATATACTGTAGTCGTGAAATAGACGTGAGCACACATGAGAGATGACTGGCGTCTGAAAATAATATTTTTATAGAGAAAAAGATCCTAAGAAAGCACGCGCGCTGATGGTTAAAATCGTGTTGATATAACTCTTGATGGAGACACTATGAACTATGCGCGTCGCTTTGTGACGTAGTGATGTGTGCGAACAAAGAGAATTTATCATTTTATGATATACAAAAGTAAACACAGTTGCATGATCCTGTGACTCGTCGTGTGTTTTCTAAAAGAAATTGCGGAGAAGAAACATGTACTTCGTGTTTTGACTATCAGAGTTACACAAACACTCGTAAAAGTTGAGAAGAACTCGAACATAAGCTCGTGCGAAAACACACTCACCTGCGTTACGTGTTCCCACAGAATTCTCGGTCTCCCAAACGTCCAACTCGTGTATTGTATAACTCGAAGCAAGCACGGTACATGTTTTCTATTTCTAAATACTTTTGGGACTAATAAAAATTGTATTTTTGCACAGCAATGGTTTGTCTTATATTTAAAGCTTATTCGGAACTAGTTCGGAATGCTGTACTGTCTATCATATGTCTGCTCTCTGTTTCGCTGTCCACAGGAGCAATCACTGACACACAAACAGACAGATAGGGCACTGCGAACTGGCAAATGGCTTAGAATGATGAGACGACCTTAGTGTGGAACTCGTGGGAAATCGGAGGGGAATCGCTAATGGTACACGGCGCGTATAAACAGATAAAGGAAATACGGGGTAAGAAGCCGGAACAAGCGCAGTTGGAACTGCACATAAAAGTTAGAGTAGTAATTTAGATGAGCATATACGATAAGAGCAGAAACTACAGCCCCGTATGAGCACGAACAAGTTAGGCCAGCAAGCCCCAATGGAACCCGCGGATGAAAACAAACTGGGTGTGTGTAGAGGAACTCACGGGATGCCCGTGCTAAAAACGTACGACGTGAAAATGGACGATATTGACGCCACAGGCCGGAAAAATACGGGATATTGCCTGAAGGTAAAAAACGATGGCCGAGATTAACGTCCAGGGGAAATGTTACAGGGATTACACACGGGAAACCCACAAAGGGGGTGGTGGAGGGGGGGCGAGAGGCGCACGCGAGGAAAGCTTTTCACAGCCCATGATGTAAGGTCAAGTTGTACTGGCTAAAGTAAGTGAAAGAAACATAATCATTTGAAATGTTTGTTTATTAAGTGTTCTTAGGCCGGTCCTGATATTCACCAAAGATTCAGATTTTATTTGCTTTAGGTTAGACATGCTTTGTGTGCTCCTTAGGTCCATACTTTATTCACAAGTCTTGGTAGTTACAGGATACACTTCATTAAAGGAACAGGACAGCTGTAAGAGAACAAAAGGAGTGGGATGTTTAACTGAGTTTTAACGGACAACCCAGATTTGAATGATATGTGTTTTCTTAAAAGCTCAGTATTGTTGCGATAGACGTGTAAACAAAGAAAAAAAAGCTTATCAAGTTTGACATGAATATGGAAAAACAGAAACAAAATTTAATGAAGTCCTTACTCCGGAGATCGAACATTATCCACGAAACATGGGAATTTACGTTGAGTTATTGACCACTTATTTCAGTACTAAGGTTCATATCGGCGCTGTCAAGTAGTTGTTAAACAGCTTAAATCCTTTCTTTGGTAAATGCGCGCCTCGACGAAAATATCTCTAAATAGCTATATAAAGGGGATGAAGTAAACAAATCCAAGACTGGATTCAGAGACTGTCTCGAGCAATAATATAGCGCACATATAATCACCCTTTGTCTTTGGAACCTTTAAAACTAGTCTGCAAGATGTATATTTGAGGGTGTCACTGGGAACAGGTTCCCACACTTTCTAGCGGTAAAACAACACTTTTAGAAACCTATTCCCCACGACAGAAGTTTATTTTAACTTTTGCTACAAAGTTGCTTCTTAAAAAAAAATACGACTATTCAAAGCACAATTAAACAAAGCAAAAGCTATATCGAGTTGTTTTGACGAGAGGGAATGAAGTCCGGTTTTTTATTTTTTGAGACCAGTATTCTGTGGCCATGGTAGCCGACAATACCAAATTACACGACTTCAATCTTGGAGATAGGGACGAAGAGCTTCCGTAATGGTGTACCACCCCGGCTAAATTCTATTTATTTTTATTTTATTTTACGGTTATTGTATTAGACCTGTTATGCCCATGAAATCAAACACAACTTTGCTCCCTCAAGTGTGGTTTTTTTTTGGGGGGTTGTGGATTGGTGATGGTATTTGTAGCTGATTTATATTTTAGAGTATGTAAAAAGATCTGGCATCGCTCATAAAGAATAGTAGAGCATGAGAATTAGATCCGTACAAAACAAAATTGCTGGAAAATGC
>JAHPZR010047425.1:22500-26322 GCA_019787425.1 Platygyra sinensis | reverse complement strand
TGTAAAACCAGGAGTTCCGTTTACTCCGTTGCTAAAGGACGTTATCGATAACAAGTGTGGCGAGTACCACGTCAGTTGGGAGAAGCCCATCTACGATTCAGGAGGAGGACCAATAACTTCTTACCGAGCACAAGTGCAAATGCAATCAGAAGACAGCTGGCGAGACTGCACAACGTCTTTAGAGAAAAGGAGCTGTGTGTTCAGAGGCTTGGTAAAGGAATCGAAATACCATGTACGCGTCCTCGCAATCAACAGGAAGGGACTGAGCGATTGGTACAATGGGTCTTTTGACGCAAACTACGCAGGTGAAGTATCCTCTTGCAAAAAAGGTGTTTATATGAAAATAAAGCAAAAAATATATAATCTTGTCAAGTGTTGAACAAAATTAAAACGATGTGACGATCATCGCGGGTCTTTCATTTAGCCCTACTGGGGTGGCAGAGGAGATTCAGATAGGATTTATATCCGTTGTTCAATACCCCTGAAATTACTGAAAAGAATGACAAATTGCGGTCTGAAAAGAATTAATTAAGAGAAAATATGCTATCTCTAAATTCGAAGATCCGAGAAAAGCGAAGACTTGTTTTAACCAAAATTTTGTTGAAACTTGCAACTTTAACTTGAGTTAGAATTGAGTTGATTTTATCACGATTTCCGTTTGATAATTTGCCATAAATGAACTGTTATTTGGTGGGAAAAGTTCTGTCGTTAAAGCTACCAAAATATGTTTTCAGGACCACCTGATCCTCCCAAGATAATGAACAAAGAGACGGAGTTAACTGGAAGGAATGCTACCGTTACGTGGAGAACTTCAGACAATAACTGTAAAATAATTATGTACACTGTACACCACCGAATAATCGGACCAGCGTTTAAAGAGGAAAACTGGTCATCAGTTACAACCAACGATACAAAATACACGTTACAGCTGCAGTATAGTAAGGAATACCAAATAATTGTGTCTGCTTGGAACAAATTAGGAGGCAGTAACAGCACGGAATGGCATTTAAGAACAGCGCAAGGTAAGAATGTAATGACGCTAAGGTAAGAACCAGACACTGGGGACCTCTTTTGTCAGTTTGTTCATATATAATTAATAAATAGCTATGAGGAAGATGAGAAAATTGTTGCACTTCGTTACTGTGGGAAGTCCTTTATTGATTTCAAAATAATACACAGAAAAAAAAAACAAGAAAATCGGTTTCCTTCACCTAAATGGGATACGAAATCAAGTATAGTAATCTTGGTATGGAGCTAGCACCACTGCGCTTTTGGCAAAAGTTATCTAGTTTCATTTCTTTTTGTTTTGTTCACTGTCAATCCTTACCCCCGTTTTCGTTGATAAGCGACTTTGGAAAACAACACAGCCGCGGAAACGTTTCCAAAATTTCCGTCAATCATACATGTTATCGACAGATCTGATCGAAATCCACCAATCACAGCCCGCTAGCATAACGAAAAGAAGGTCTGAATGTCACTCTAGTGGCTGTGATTGGTGGATTTTGATCCGATCTGTCGATAACACGCAAGACTGACGGAAATTTTGTAAACGTTTTCGCGGGTGTTTTGTTTTCCAAAGTCGCGTATCAACGAAAACGGTGGTAATAACTGGTAGGAAGTGACGAAAGAAAGAACCTCGTGTTAAAGGCATCGTGAAGACGAGGTGCCGGGCATTGCGCTGGTTAAAGATTATCAGTAAAGTTTGCTTGAATTCGATGCTCTCTTTGCTTGGATCGGATTGTTAATACAAAGTGTTTGTGGTTTGGTTTGCGAATTCCAGATGAGTTTATGTGAATTTCAGGCTCGTTGAAAAAACTCTACCCTTTTTCGGAATGAAAGGGTTTCTTCTTGCTGTAGAAAAGGACAGTGAGTTTCTTATCTACCAAACAACTAACCTTTTAGTAAGAAATATCTTTTGACTAACCTTTGGTTTTGCCCTTTCTGCCTGATAGATATTCCATACCCACCTAACATGCTTCAAACAATATCTGGGCCGTGCAACTCTATCAACATCACTTGGAGCCCATCAACTCGTGCAACACTTGGACGACCTGTTACAAGTTATCTCGTCCAGATAAAAATAAATGGTTCACAAGATCCATGGCATAATTGTTCTTCATCCGACACGTTGCTGTCGACGTCTTGTTTGTTTACGAGCCTGAATAAAGACACAGCCTACGAGGTCAGAGTGATGGCTAAGAACAGACTTGGGTATGGGCTACCATCACTTACCATTTTTAGAACGGAAAACACAGGTAACTATCAACAATGAAATGATATTTTAAAAAATGTTAACTATTCTAACCGTAAAGCTTACAAAAAGTAGAAACCAAACAATTTGCCTACGTTGTGCATATCTTTTGTCAATTCAGATCGCTAAAAGGCTTTCAAACCAAGAGTTCGGTTAAGCCAGAGCTCGATGCTTGTCTTAGATGACAAGCAATTCATTGAAATTAAACAAAACCGCAAGGCCAATAGACATGGTTGTTTACCAGTTATTAGAATCATGATGTTGCCGTCTGGACTGTATCGATGGAATGAAAATGGAAAGTGAAGGAGGAAAATAAAATAAAGGAAATACTAGCAAAAAAAAAACATCATTGTCCCTTGTTTATGTGATGAACTAACAACAATAAAAGATGTTACAATGGGGGCTCTATATTGTGCTTTAAAATAGTTGTGTTAAATACAGGTTCAAGCGGATTTTTGTTTTTAATTTTGATATGAATAAAATAAAATAAAATAAAATAATCGTTACAGATCGGTAGATTAACAGCATATTATTGAACAGTTGCAAGAGTAGCACCTCAAATTGACCAGAAAACATTTTGTACGCATTGCAGACCACCCAGATACTCCTGCTATAACCAATACTGAAACAGCAGTCCCAGGGTGTAATGTCACTATCAAGTGGAGTGAGCCCTCATCAAATGGCTGTCCAATATTGTTCTACACTGTCCACTACAGACAAAAGACGCCGAGATATGAAGACTTGCAATGGAGTATAATCAATGTCACCAACCCAGCTGTCAATCATCAAGCACTAGCTCTTAAGTGTACCACAACCTATGTATTTGAAGTGAAAGCCTGGAACGAGAAAGGAGGTAGTCACTCCCCTTTAAAGGCCTGGCCCATCACAACAGGGGGAGGTCACACAGTTGCACAGAGAGAATTCGGAGACACATCAGATGGAGGTATTATCATCATTTGTCCCTTCACTCCTCTGGAAGAATAGGGCCATTGACTAGTCTACTCCAATCTGCCCTGTCTCTCACAGCGACAACAGCTTCATTCCAAGTGGCAAAATCCGTCTTCTGCCTCTCTCTCTCTTTTTAGTTCTCCTCCATGTCTCCCTTGACCGACCACTACTCCTCTTACCCTCGGTTCTCCCGGTTAGGGCAATGCGAGGGTTCTGTTGGTGGTCCATACATGCCCTATCCAGCGCCACCTCCGTCTCCTAATCTGCTCACTGATGATGCAAGTCCTAGCTCTTCACCTCACCTCTTTGTCGATAACCCTCATCGCCCAATATATCCTTAACACCCTCCGTAGGTGCTTGTGGAGGAATGTGTCCAGCTTCACCTTATCCTTCTTGGTCATTCTCCAAGTCTCGCATCCGTAGAGTAGCACTGCTATGGCGTTGAACTTGAATATCCTGATCTTGGTGTTCTTGCTCAGTTTGCCACTTCTCCAGATCTTGCAAGTTTGTTAAATACTGCTGCAGCTTTTCCTAAGCGACTCGAGCCTGTTCCAGGCTCTCAGTCAGTGAGGACACTCCTCCTCAACACCCAATCAACAACCAAGAGAAACCTCGAACAAGTC
>JAHPZR010047425.1:10000-17500 GCA_019787425.1 Platygyra sinensis | reverse complement strand
ATTAGGGTGTTCAAGACGGGACGCCCACTTTACTTGACGAGCATCCCTGACATTTTCATATGAGAGTTTTGCAATGGTGGTAATATGCTTACTAACAAATAGAGAAGCCTAGGCTGTGTATTACACCATTTTGGCTTATATAGCATGATGGCTAAGCCAGTGAAAACTTGTGAATTCCATAATCCAGTGATCCGGTTTTTTAATAACATGAGGTATACCAGTGCCCACCATCTCGTTCCTAGAGAAAAAAATATCGTTCCTAGAGGCCATGATTCTTTTGGTTAGAACCACAAGTCGCGTCATCTGGGTGAAATCACGTGCGCAGTGAGCTAGCTTTAATCGCAGTCTCTCCGTATGTTCAGAAACCATTTTTGAGCTTGGGCGCATGCGCACATCGTAAGCAGTGTCTTCTAGTTTCACTTTTTGACTTTGTTCAGGGCGTTGAGCATTCCGTCACCGCTGATAAAGCGACGCCTTCTCTTGGGCGAGATTGCTGTGTAACTGAACCCAATCCTGGCATCCATAATTCAATGCATCTCCTTATGTTTAGATTATCAACAGCACTGCTGATGGAAGTGACAAAGACAACAAGACTGTTTACGCGGACACAAGGATACACAAGGAGGAACAGGTATGAATTAATGGCACTTCGTCTATTGCAGATCTTAAAACGTATAAAATAAAGAATTATTGTAAAGGTCCATTCTTTATGCTGCACCTCAGTAGGTTTCTTTTCAAACGGTACTACCTTGTTTCGCAGGACTGTCCACAGGATGGAAATAAATTTACTGCCGTAGAAGAAAACTCAGTGACTTCCATTGAAACTGTCGACCAATCTAGCGTTGAGCTAAGCAATGGAAGCGCAATACCTCTCGTGACATTCAGAGAGACAAGAAATGACGGAGATAGCTCAATTGACAAGAGAGATGACGGATGCGTTGAAGACTGCGAGTCGTTCCATCCAGCTGATCTTCTGTCATTTGCTTGGCAGATAGCCCGAGGAATGGTAAGTGAAAATACAGCTACATTTCTTTGTATACAATGGAAGGAAAAAAAGAAAGCGTCACAACAGCAGCAACAGCCTCTATTAAATATTACGCGCGTTGTGATTGGTCACTGAATTTAGCGAGTCGTGAGTATTCTACTGTGAGGCCTGAATTGACCAAATAGGCCGTTCCGAAATTCAACAGGGAACTGGGGCGAGTTTCAAATTTTAACCAATCGATAAACTGACACCACCACATGAAAGATCATGTCAAGATTGATCATTTGACCAAGTATGATGCTTTTAGGGTGAGCAGAGACCAAGTTATGGACCTTGAAATATGGCTCAAAATCCATACAAACGTCTCTAATTTTGAGACAGCGTCCCCCAAAACCATACAAACTCTTAAAATTTTTCATGATTTCCGTGATACTCTTTAAAATGGTCAAACATGGTGATTTTCATCTCAGCTTCTTTCAAATAGTAGGTGCATGACGGGATTTTACAGCTGTCACAAAACTGATGAAAAATTTTAAGAGTTTGTATGGTTTTGGGGGACGCTATCTCAAAATTAGAGACGTTTGTATGGGTTTTGAGCCATATTTGAAGGTCCATAACTTGGTCTCTGTTCACCCTAAAAACATCATACTTGGTCAAATGATCAATCTCGACATGATCTTTCATGTGGTGGTGTCAGTTTATCGATTGGTTAAAATTTGAAACTCGCCCCAGTCCCCTGTTGAATTCCGGAATGGCCTATTGGGACACTGTTTTTATCTTCAATGGTCAGCCATTTATTGCAAAGATTTTTTTACGTTCATTGCGAAAAAACTGTCGGATAGTTGCCGTTTACTTAGAAATTTTGAGGGCTTGTATCAGTAACGACCCAACAACGATTTTAAGCTGACTCGTTAAACATGCACCACCCATTTTAAGGCGTGCTTCGTTCTTAGAAATGGTTCCCTAGCCCGTTTGACGCACAACATGGATATGATAAAATGAATATCTTACTAGACTAGTTTTCTAAGACCAGACTGTAAATTAAAGTGCATATGACATGAAAAATATTTTCCGCTTATTTGAAAGGCCTTTTGAAATACAGAAGAATGGCGTTTTTCTTTTTGAAATATCTTTTTTCATTTTAGAGAAATTGACGTTTTTCTATTATGCAAATTAGATCAGTGATGACGTCATATTTTTTGCAACTAAAAACGGTAAAATAATGAATAAACAATATCTCTAGAAATAGTAAAGCAGTGTTCTTGAAACTCGGCACCATAAATGTGCATCACCACGTTTTTCTCCTGCGAATTATGGCCGCACGCTTCGCTAGGAAATAAATCGGCAGGTGGGTAGCAGGAGGAAAGCGGTGCCGTAACCCGAAAAGCTTTTAAATCACATGCCCAACAGATCCTGATTTGCAAGCTTTTATCGTTTTCTCCCAACAACCCGCGTGGACTATTACTTTAAGCATTATTTCAGAAGTATTGTTGGGACTGTTGTATCATCATGTGCTACCTGCAACATGTTTTGACTAATTTTTTCTATCTTCTTTCCGCGGCCCGCTGGGACAAATAATTTGCATCGTTGGTGAGCTTAGTTTAAATTTAGAGGCAACACTTTCTTTTTCCTAGAAAAAGCTCATTAATCCGATCAAGCGAAGATTTCATCGCTTGTGTGATCAAGGATCTGTCATTCGTTTAGAATTATTTCTTTTAGCTTCCCTAGAACCAATGTACTCGATATCCATTTTATTGCTTTATTTTTTTTATTTTTTTTTCAGTCGGGCTTGAAGTTACTTACCATTAGTCCTAATTATAACACATTTTTCAGAATTTGCGAAACAAGTCATGTCACGCACTTATAAATATCCCTTTTTGAAAATGGAAAAAAAAAAAACAATTTTACTCGGGAACAGCCTAAAAACCGCGAGGTTGTCTCCTGGCTTAAGGTATCTTTTCAGCCTCTCAATTCAACTTATCACAAAGAATTGTTTTATTCACAGAGTTACCTAGCTGAGAAAGGTCTTGTCCACAGAGACCTGGCAGCGCGTAACGTTCTCGTCGGACATGGCAAACTGCTCAAGATAGCAGACTTCGGTTTGATGAGACAAGCGTATCATGAGGTGTATGAAGTAAAAACTCAAAGGAGATTGCCTCTTAAATGGATGGCGCCAGAGTCAATTTACGAAGAGATCTTTACTTCTAAAAGTGATGTGTAAGTAGACCCGGGGGGGGGGGGGGGGGGGGGGGGGGCTACTTAACAAAGTTTTATACGGGGAGGCTCCGCCCTGAGGTCCAACCCCTTACCATTTCATATACTATTCTGGCAGAAAAGGTACTCCTTTTATATACCTTTTACTGAAAAAAGGTACCCCTTTCACATACCTACTTTAGGAAGTCTTGTTCTCATTTTCATGTTGTGCTTAATAAACAAACTGATAAAGCCGTAAGGGGCGTCTATTTGAAATATTATAATTAAAGGCCCTTTTAAATACCTAAATGACCGATTTCCCTACCCTTTTATATACCTCAACTTGTGAAATCCCTACCCTTTGATATACCTGAAGCCTGAAAAAGGCTACCCCTTTCGGGCGGAGCTTCCCCCTATAGGCCATTATAGGGAGTCCCCCCTCCCCCCCGGGAAGTAGACCCATGATAGGATCACTAAAGGTTTTAGATAGTCTTCTACTGACACCGCCGTTATCTGGCTCGCCACGCCACTCCTTCCTCTGTCGACGCTACTGGGAGAGGAGCGTCGTGTTCGTAGATGCGGTTTTCTTCAATTATAGATGGGAACCAAATTCATACTGATCGTCTAGTCACATTAGGTTTAATGTTCCTTTTAACTCCATTTCACCTGACGTGCCTCTGTTGCTTTTTTGCGCTCGCAGGTGGTCCTTTGGAGTGGTCATGTGGGAAATTGCAACTCTTGGTAAGTGTAAAGTCATTTTAATGTTCTCTGATAGGCTGCGTTCTATAGGTCAAAATTGTGAAGTGAACTGGATTCGAAACCCGTGACCTCACTAGTCAAGAGGACTTATTTTTTATCATTGGCTCCTAACAAATCCAAGAAAGAAAAACAAAAAAAAAAAAAAAAAAATGAAAAAAAAAAAAAAATTAAAAGAAAAAATAAAAAAAAAAGAAAAAAAAAAAAAAAAAAAAAAATAAAATAAAAATTAAAAAAAAAAATAAAAAAAAAAACAAAATAAAAAAACTGTAAAAAAAAAAAAAAAACGAAAAAAACAAAAAAAAAAAAAAAAAAGAAAAAAAAAAAAAAAAAAAAAAGTAAAAATAAAAAAAAAGAAAAAAATTATAAAAAAAAAAAATAAAAAAAAAAATGAGAAAAAAAAAAATCTAAGAAAATAGATTAAAAATAAAAAAAAAAAAAAAAAACAAAAAAAAAAAAAAAAAAAAAAAAAAATAAAAAAAAAAAAAAAAAAAAAAAATTAAAAAAATTTTAAAAGAAAATAAAAAAAAACAAAAAAAAAAAAATATAAAAAATTTTTAAAAAAATCAAAAAAAAGAAAAAAAAGAAATAAAAAAAAAAAAAAAAAAAGGAAATAAGAATAAAAGAATAAAAAAAACAAAAAAAAAAAAAAAAAAATTCACAATTTTATGAGGAGCCAATGATAAAAAATAAGTCCTCTTGACTAAGTGAGGTCACGGGTTTCGAATCCAGTTCACTTCACAATTTTGACCTATAGAACGCAGCCTATCAGAGAACATTAAAATGACTTTACACTTACCAAGAGTTGCAATTTCCCACATGACCACTCCAAAGGACCACCTGCGAGCGCAAAAAAGCAACAGAGGCACGTCAGGTGAAATGGAGTTAAAAGGAACATTAAACCTAATGTGACTAGACGATCAGTATGAATTTGGTTCCCATCTATAATTGAAGAAAACCGCATCTACGAACACGACGCTCCTCTCCCAGTAGCGTCGACAGAGGAAGGAGTGGCGTGGCGAGCCAGATAACGGCGGTGTCAGTAGAAGACTATCTAAAACCTTTAGTGATCCTATCATGGGTCTACTTCCCGGGGGGAGGGGGGACTCCCTATAATGGCCTATAGGGGGAAGCTCCGCCCGAAAGGGGTAGCTTTTTCAGGCTTCAGGTATATCAAAGGGTAGGGATTTCACAAGTTGAGGTATATAAAAGGGTAGGGAAATCGGTCATTTAGGTATTTAAAAGGGCCTTTAATTATAATATTTCAAATAGACGCCCCTTACGGCTTTATCAGTTTGTTTATTAAGCACAACATGAAAATGAGAACAAGACTTCCTAAAGTAGGTATGTGAAAGGGGTACCTTTTTTCAGTAAAAGGTATATAAAAGGAGTACCTTTTCTGCCAGAATAGTATATGAAATGGTAAGGGGTTGGACCTCAGGGCGGAGCCTCCCCGTATAAAACTTTGTTAAGTAGCCCCCCCCCCCCCCCCCCCCCCCCCCGGGTCTACTTACACATCACTTTTAGAAGTAAAGATCTCTTCGTAAATTGACTCTGGCGCCATCCATTTAAGAGGCAATCTCCTTTGAGTTTTTACTTCATACACCTCATGATACGCTTGTCTCATCAAACCGAAGTCTGCTATCTTGAGCAGTTTGCCATGTCCGACGAGAACGTTACGCGCTGCCAGGTCTCTGTGGACAAGACCTTTCTCAGCTAGGTAACTCTGTGAATAAAACAATTCTTTGTGATAAGTTGAATTGAGAGGCTGAAAAGATACCTTAAGCCAGGAGACAACCTCGCGGTTTTTAGGCTGTTCCCGAGTAAAATTGTTTTTTTTTTTTCCATTTTCAAAAAGGGATATTTATAAGTGCGTGACATGACTTGTTTCGCAAATTCTGAAAAATGTGTTATAATTAGGACTAATGGTAAGTAACTTCAAGCCCGACTGAAAAAAAAATAAAAAAAATAAAGCAATAAAATGGATATCGAGTACATTGGTTCTAGGGAAGCTAAAAGAAATAATTCTAAACGAATGACAGATCCTTGATCACACAAGCGATGAAATCTTCGCTTGATCGGATTAATGAGCTTTTTCTAGGAAAAAGAAAGTGTTGCCTCTAAATTTAAACTAAGCTCACCAACGATGCAAATTATTTGTCCCAGCGGGCCGCGGAAAGAAGATAGAAAAAATTAGTCAAAACATGTTGCAGGTAGCACATGATGATACAACAGTCCCAACAATACTTCTGAAATAATGCTTAAAGTAATAGTCCACGCGGGTTGTTGGGAGAAAACGATAAAAGCTTGCAAATCAGGATCTGTTGGGCATGTGATTTAAAAGCTTTTCGGGTTACGGCACCGCTTTCCTCCTGCTACCCACCTGCCGATTTATTTCCTAGCGAAGCGTGCGGCCATAATTCGCAGGAGAAAAACGTGGTGATGCACATTTATGGTGCCGAGTTTCAAGAACACTGCTTTACTATTTCTAGAGATATTGTTTATTCATTATTTTACCGTTTTTAGTTGCAAAAAATATGACGTCATCACTGATCTAATTTGCATAATAGAAAAACGTCAATTTCTCTAAAATGAAAAAAGATATTTCAAAAAGAAAAACGCCATTCTTCTGTATTTCAAAAGGCCTTTCAAATAAGCGGAAAATATTTTTTCATGTCATATGCACTTTAATTTACAGTCTGGTCTTAGAAAACTAGTCTAGTAAGATATTCATTTTATCATATCCATGTTGTGCGTCAAACGGGCTAGGGAACCATTTCTAAGAACGAAGCACGCCTTAAAATGGGTGGTGCATGTTTAACGAGTCAGCTTAAAATCGTTGTTGGGTCGTTACTGATACAAGCCCTCAAAATTTCTAAGTAAACGGCAACTATCCGACAGTTTTTTCGCAATGAACGTAAAAAAATCTTTGCAATAAATGGCTGACCATTGAAGATAAAAACAGTGTCCCAATAGGCCATTCCGAAATTCAACAGGGGACTGGGGCGAGTTTCAAATTTTAACCAATCGATAAACTGACACCACCACATGAAAGATCATGTCGAGATTGATCATTTGACCAAGTATGATGTTTTTAGGGTGAACAGAGACCAAGTTATGGACCTTCAAATATGGCTCAAAACCCATACAAACGTCTCTAATTTTGAGATAGCGTCCCCCAAAACCATACAAACTCTTAAAATTTTTCATCAGTTTTGTGACAGCTGTAAAATCCCGTCATGCACCTACTATTTGAAAGAAGCTGAGATGAAAATCACCATGTTTGACCATTTTAAAGAGTATCACGGAAATCATGAAAAATTTTAAGAGTTTGTATGGTTTTGGGGGACGCTGTCTCAAAATTAGAGACGTTTGTATGGATTTTGAGCCATATTTCAAGGTCCATAACTTGGTCTCTGCTCACCCTAAAAGCATCATACTTGGTCAAATGATCAATCTTGACATGATCTTTCATGTGGTGGTGTCAGTTTATCGATTGGTTAAAATTTGAAACTCGCCCCAGTCCCTGTTGAATTTCGGAACGGCCTATTTGGTCAATTCAGGCC
>JAHPZR010047425.1:0-5000 GCA_019787425.1 Platygyra sinensis | reverse complement strand
GCAAATCTGGGAATGTTGTTGTACGTCGGGCTCTTATCAGAGAAAGACCAAGCTAGGTTTGTGGTTTCCGGCCGACGGCTGATAACTGGCGGAGCTCTGCGTCAAGCGAGAGCGAAAAATAAGAAGAAGCGTAAGAGCTGGGTCAGCACGGAAAGTTGGAGAAAGATCGAGGAGAAAAGGAAACTAAACTGAGAAGAAGGTGCAAGATCGGAAAGTTTGAAGTACGAAGGCAGAAATGAGTACAGAGAAAAAGAAAGGAGGTTAAGAGGAGTCTTAGGAGGAATAAGAGAGGCTGGATAAACAGTGTCGCGCAGGAAGCTGAAGACGCTGTACAACAAGGCCAAATGAAAGGAGTTTATGCAACAAAAAGGGGGTTATGAAAAAGGGACCAACGAAGGTAGGAACGGTAAAGACAAAATTGAAGGAAAGCTTTTGACCAAACAAGGCGAGATTAAAGCCAGATGGCAAGTGCATTTCATGGAGGTTCTAAATAGGGCAGTTCCTGGGGTTGTCGCTAAGGTGGACGAGACAAATGTGGTGAATGATAGCATTGTTATAGGAGAGATAACAAGGCAGAAGATTAAGAGTGCACTGGTGGACATGGAAAGCGGTAAAGCGCTAGGTATAAATAACATTATGGCAAACCTTCTGAAGGCTGACACTGACATCACAGTGAATATCTTGCATGGGCTATTCAACACAATTGTGGAGGAAGAAAGGGTCCTTGAGGACTGGACCAGACAGCTTATCATTAAACTACCCAAGAAAGGGATTTGACACATGAAGTTGTGGGAACTGGAGAGGTATCACCCTGATGTCCATAATAGCCAAAGTGTTGGGAAGAGTTCTGATTAAGAGGATTGTTGCTGGGACAGATATTGAGTTAAGAAATTAAACTGAGACCAAGCTGGTTTTAGAAAGGAAAGGAGCACAACATAACAGATCTTTGTACTCCGGAATATCATTGAGCAGGTAGGAACTCCAACCTTTACCTATGCTCTGCGGACTAAGAGAAGGCCTTCGACAGAGTAAACAGAGACATTCTATGGACGATCGTGAGTTGCTATGGAATACCACCGAAGATAGTGAGAGAGGTGAAAGTCATGTACACTAACTGCACTAGTGCAAAGGTGGAGGGTGATGGAAGAACAGACTTGTTCGAGGTTTCTCTTGGTTGTTGATTGGGTGTTGAGGAGGAGTGTCCTCACTGACTGAGAGCCTGGAACAGGCTCGAGTCGCTTAGGAAAAGCTGCAGCAGTATTTAACAAACTTGCAAGATCTGGAGAAGTGGCAAACTGAGCAAGAACACCAAGATCAGGATATTCAAGTTCAACGCCATAGCAGTGCTACTCTACGGATGCGAGACTTGGAGAATGACCAAGAAGGATAAGGTGAAGCTGGACACATTCCTCCACAAGCACCTACGGAGGGTGTTAAGGATATATTGGGCGATGAGGGTTATCGACAAAGAGGTGAGGTGAAGAGCTAGGACTTGCATCATCAGTGAGCAGATTAGGAGACGGAGGTGGCGCTGGATAGGGCATGTATGGACCACCAACAGAACCCTCGCATTGCCCTAACCGGGAGAACCGAGGGTAAGAGGAGTAGTGGTCGGTCAAGGGAGACATGGAGGAGAACTAAAAAGAGAGAGAGAGGCAGAAGACGGATTTTGCCACTTGGAATGAAGCTGTTGTCGCTGTGAGAGACAGGGCAGATTGGAGTAGACTAGTCAATGGCCCTATTCTTCCAGAGGAGTGAAGGGACAAATGATGATAATACCTCCATCTGATGTGTCTCCGAATTCTCTCTGTGCAACTGTGTGACCTCCCCCTGTTGTGATGGGCCAGGCCTTTAAAGGGGAGTGACTACCTCCTTTCTCGTTCCAGGCTTTCACTTCAAATACATAGGTTGTGGTACACTTAAGAGCTAGTGCTTGATGATTGACAGCTGGGTTGGTGACATTGATTATACTCCATTGCAAGTCTTCATATCTCGGCGTCTTTTGTCTGTAGTGGACAGTGTAGAACAATATTGGACAGCCATTTGATGAGGGCTCACTCCACTTGATAGTGACATTACACCCTGGGACTGCTGTTTCAGTATTGGTTATAGCAGGAGTATCTGGGTGGTCTGCAATGCGTACAAAATGTTTTCTGGTCAATTTGAGGTGCTACTCTTGCAACTGTTCAATAATATGCTGTTAATCTACCGATCTGTAACGATTATTTTATTTTATTTTATTTTATTCATATCAAAATTAAAAACAAAAATCCGCTTGAACCTGTATTTAACACAACTATTTTAAAGCACAATATAGAGCCCCCATTGTAACATCTTTTATTGTTGTTAGTTCATCACATAAACAAGGGACAATGATGTTTTTTTTTTGCTAGTATTTCCTTTATTTTATTTTCCTCCTTCACTTTCCATTTTCATTCCATCGATACAGTCCAGACGGCAACATCATGATTCTAATAACTGGTAAACAACCATGTCTATTGGCCTTGCGGTTTTGTTTAATTTCAATGAATTGCTTGTCATCTAAGACAAGCATCGAGCTCTGGCTTAACCGAACTCTTGGTTTGAAAGCCTTTTAGCGATCTGAATTGACAAAAGATATGCACAACGTAGGCAAATTGTTTGGTTTCTACTTTTTGTAAGCTTTACGGTTAGAATAGTTAACATTTTTTAAAATATCATTTCATTGTTGATAGTTACCTGTGTTTTCCGTTCTAAAAATGGTAAGTGATGGTAGCCCATACCCAAGTCTGTTCTTAGCCATCACTCTGACCTCGTAGGCTGTGTCTTTATTCAGGCTCGTAAACAAACAAGACGTCGACAGCAACGTGTCGGATGAAGAACAATTATGCCATGGATCTTGTGAACCATTTATTTTTATCTGGACGAGATAACTTGTAACAGGTCGTCCAAGTGTTGCACGAGTTGATGGGCTCCAAGTGATGTTGATAGAGTTGCACGGCCCAGATATTGTTTGAAGCATGTTAGGTGGGTATGGAATATCTATCAGGCAGAAAGGGCAAAACCAAAGGTTAGTCAAAAGATATTTCTTACTAAAAGGTTAGTTGTTTGGTAGATAAGAAACTCACTGTCCTTTTCTACAGCAAGAAGAAACCCTTTCATTCCGAAAAAGGGTAGAGTTTTTTCAACGAGCCTGAAATTCACATAAACTCATCTGGAATTCGCAAACCAAACCACAAACACTTTGTATTAACAATCCGATCCAAGCAAAGAGAGCATCGAATTCAAGCAAACTTTACTGATAATCTTTAACCAGCGCAATGCCCGGCACCTCGTCTTCACGATGCCTTTAACACGAGGTTCTTTCTTTCGTCACTTCCTACCAGTTATTACCACCGTTTTCGTTGATACGCGACTTTGGAAAACAAAACACCCGCGAAAACGTTTACAAAATTTCCGTCAGTCTTGCGTGTTATCGACAGATCGGATCAAAATCCACCAATCACAGCCACTAGAGTGACATTCAGACCTTCTTTTCGTTATGCTAGCGGGCTGTGATTGGTGGATTTCGATCAGATCTGTCGATAACATGTATGATTGACGGAAATTTTGGAAACGTTTCCGCGGCTGTGTTGTTTTCCAAAGTCGCTTATCAACGAAAACGGGGGTAAGGATTGACAGTGAACAAAACAAAAAGAAATGAAACTAGATAACTTTTGCCAAAAGCGCAGTGGTGCTAGCTCCATACCAAGATTACTATACTTGATTTCGTATCCCATTTAGGTGAAGGAAACCGATTTTCTTGTTTTTTTTTTCTGTGTATTATTTTGAAATCAATAAAGGACTTCCCACAGTAACGAAGTGCAACAATTTTCTCATCTTCCTCATAGCTATTTATTAATTATATATGAACAAACTGACAAAAGAGGTCCCCAGTGTCTGGTTCTTACCTTAGCGTCATTACATTCTTACCTTGCGCTGTTCTTAAATGCCATTCCGTGCTGTTACTGCCTCCTAATTTGTTCCAAGCAGACACAATTATTTGGTATTCCTTACTATACTGCAGCTGTAACGTGTATTTTGTATCGTTGGTTGTAACTGATGACCAGTTTTCCTCTTTAAACGCTGGTCCGATTATTCGGTGGTGTACAGTGTACATAATTATTTTACAGTTATTGTCTGAAGTTCTCCACGTAACGGTAGCATTCCTTCCAGTTAACTCCGTCTCTTTGTTCATTATCTTGGGAGGATCAGGTGGTCCTGAAAACATATTTTGGTAGCTTTAACGACAGAACTTTTCCCACCAAATAACAGTTCATTTATGGCAAATTATCAAACGGAAATCGTGATAAAATCAACTCAATTCTAACTCAAGTTAAAGTTGCAAGTTTCAACAAAATTTTGGTTAAAACAAGTCTTCGCTTTTCTCGGATCTTCGAATTTAGAGATAGCATATTTTCTCTTAATTAATTCTTTTCAGACCGCAATTTGTCATTCTTTTCAGTAATTTCAGGGGTATTGAACAACGGATATAAATCCTATCTGAATCTCCTCTGCCACCCCAGTAGGGCTAAATGAAAGACCCGCGATGATCGTCACATCGTTTTAATTTTGTTCAACACTTGACAAGATTATATATTTTTTGCTTTATTTTCATATAAACACCTTTTTTGCAAGAGGATACTTCACCTGCGTAGTTTGCGTCAAAAGACCCATTGTACCAATCGCTCAGTCCCTTCCTGTTGATTGCGAGGACGCGTACATGGTATTTCGATTCCTTTACCAAGCCTCTGAACACACAGCTCCTTTTCTCTAAAGACGTTGTGCAGTCTCGCCAGCTGTCTTCTGATTGCATTTGCACTTGTGCTCGGTAAGAAGTTATTGGTCCTCCTCCTGAATCGTAGATGGGCTTCTCCCAACTGACGTGGTACTCGCCACACTTGTTATCGATAACGTCCTTTAGCAACGGAGTAAACGGAACTCCTGGTTTTACAACAGTGATTCAAATACAAAGTCAATTG
>JAHPZR010047424.1:15000-37463 GCA_019787425.1 Platygyra sinensis | reverse complement strand
GCTGCCACAGGCCGGGAGAGCACCCATTTTTGAGAGCCAGGATTGAGGTCGATGAGTCGAAGATCTTCCATACACAGCCTGGGTCGTAGCGTGCAATTCTTCAGTCGCCTTGTTGAGGAGATTTTTACAATATGTAACGTCCTTAATTGAACCACACAACCTACAGCAACTTTGATATTCCTTTATCAGATGATGGATGAGGTTTTCGCCGGCATTTGCAGAATAAGAGCATCCAGAAGAGCATCATATCGTTCTGGTTTATTTTGGTGACAAAATTATTACTAGACCACCCTTCCCTTAGCCTCCCACGCAGACGTTCTTAGGCTTGTCACGCGTTCCTCCCCACGAAGGAACGCGTGACAAGCCAAAGAACGTCTGCGTGGGAGGCTACCCTTCCCTTCAATAAGTTAATTGTCATCTCCCAGATTCTGGGAGACACGTGACCAGCGTGTGCCAGGGTCTCTCCTCGCTCGCCTCAGGGGGCGGTAAGAGAGACCCTGGGAACGAGGTTGTTTTAAGAATTATTTTCGCACTCGGAGGGTTCGGAGAATTCTCGAAAGTTATGCAAACCATCATCTACGTCTCGGGTTTGCATAACTGTCTCGAATTCTCCCAACCCTCCTCGTGTTTAGATGAGGCTATGTAAACACGGAAAAAGTGCTCTATTGCTTACAGCAACGATACATTTTGCGATAACTGGAGAAATTCTCGCGCGCTCATTAGCTAATTTTTATCGTCAATAAGTGGACAGACACATGAATTTATAATTCATGCTATGCGGCAACGAGCAACAGTGGAGAATTTGAGAATTTGTTATCGTAAAAGAACAAATTGGCGTCAGGTTTTCATGCGTCTGCACTGTTATTGACAATGAATTTCGTCATAACATTGTCAAAGTAGTCTGTAGATCCACAGCTACATTGACAATGTTATGACGAAATTCTTGATCAATAACAGGACAGACGAATGAAAAACTGATGTCAATTTGTTAATTCGATATTGGAAAGTTGCTATCAATACAATAAAAAAAAACAATCTTACATCTACATAATTAGCGTTGATGTAGTCTGATCCGGGAATCTCTCTTTTTCCTGTGAGCACAACACGACTATGATCATCTGAAAAAAAAAACAGAAGGACAACTAAAAAAAAACCTAGCGACTTCTCCAACTCATCATTAACTCAAAGGAAATCAAGAGACGTTATTTATTCAAGAACTTCAACCAGCTTTCAACGTCAACGTCGGAAGTGAAAAGCTGATGCTTTATTAATCTGTTATTTTATATATATATTTTATATTTTACTGTTAAGTATTTGCTTAATCTAGGTTCCAGTCCTCTCACCCGCTTTGTTATATATAAATAGCTGTTTTAAATTTCAACGGTTACTTTTGAAAATGTATGTAGAGTACATACGAAACGTCAAGTCAAAATGAACAAGTTCAATATGTTTATCACTGCTGTTTGTGTCTTATTTTGATCAAATTACGATGGCCCAAGAACAAAAGTATTTACGAAATCAGAATAGTTTCCTTTTCTCCTTAGTTCTAGTTTCGACTGATGAAAAAATACATAAAATACTCAAAACCGTGTTTCATCACATTGCCAAATGACGTGTTTCGTCCAAAAACAAAGTTGAAAACATTCGCCGCGTTTTATAAACTATCTTATTAAACCATCTTAATTATTGGTGGTTGGAAGTGTGGTGAAACACTGTATCTCCTGTTCTATGTACTGTATCTCTTTGATTATATTTCAGTACGCAGCTTGTTCCTCGAAGAAGCTAAACTTCAAAATAATTACTGTAGTATTAATTAAGCCTTCACATAGAAAAGCGTAAGAAAGTCTGAAATATAATGCCACGTTTTACAGCTATTGCAGTAGTATATGCGTAAAAGGACAATAATTTCAACTTACATGCCACTATGTTACAGTAGCGATTCTTGCTCCTGTTGTGTGAGTCCTGACTGGCTTCCCAAGTTGATTTCCAGGTGAGAAGATCCAGGCACTGAAAGGCAAAATAAAATAGAGTATAACAAGTTTAAGCAGCATGATAAAACATCTTGTCATTACATTCCTTATACGGGAACAGCTGCCTTCTCCGCCAGCTTTACTTGGCGAAATCAGCCGGTCGAGCGCAAAAGCGTGAGAGAGCTTGAAGCGAGGATTGATCTCCGCCGCGCTGTTCATTTGCATTTATGGGCGACTCAGAATGAGGCAGCAGGAACATATGAACTCTAAGCTGACTTTTTCGGCCATGTGTGTGTAGGCCCATGTGTAGCTCTATTTGTCAGCTGGTAGACCAGCTGGTATAGTGAGAAGGTCATGAGTTCAGATGTTCCTTTAAAGGTCTAAGTCTTTTCAGGCTTCACTTGAATTTTGACTATCTATAGAGAATTATAGCCTGTGTACAGCAGCCTCTTCCGTCCTCTCCCCGATCTTTTTGGAAGGAAACGCCAGCTTCTCTATTTTAAGCTCCATTACCACCCACGCCATTGCGTGCCATTCTCAATTCGAAATGAGTTCATTGGCCAAATAATATTGCAGAAATTCGATCCTTTGTTTTTGTCTTGCTTGATCTTTAATGTATATTTACTTCTCGAAATTTTCTAACCCTAAATTC
Organism: Platygyra sinensis; assembly: GCA_019787425.1. Classification (NCBI taxonomy): domain Eukaryota; kingdom Metazoa; phylum Cnidaria; class Anthozoa; order Scleractinia; family Merulinidae; genus Platygyra; species Platygyra sinensis. Next base: position 34,841 of record JAHPZR010047424.1, on the reverse strand, counting down.
GTCGTCAAATAAGGCGTTGTTGTTGTCATGGAAACGGGCACAGTGGTCTACAAGGTCCTTGACAGGAACTGGTCGTCTGGGACGAGCGCTCTGTGATATGATGGACACTACAAAACAATAACATGAAGCTCTCGGTTAGTACTTATATTATGTATTTAAAAGCACCAAAAAATATCTTAAAAACATTGTTTACAGAGTGATTATTATGATTCCTTCTGGATGGGTGCTAACCTTGGTCTGAATCTCCCACAAAGATCCTGTTTACGGTTTCTTGTTCTCTAAACTTAGGTTTCTATTGGTTGTTTCTATTTGTTGTTGTTGCTGTTTATGGTCGTATTGTCGAAAGTTTCGCATTTTGATTAAGGACTTCACCGATATATCCATAATTTCAGAGTTACTTAATTAAACTTTTTGTGAGATTCGATAAAATGTTTGATCATAAACCTCTTGTTTTTGTTTTGTTTTGTTTCAAGAACTTTGTAGTTCGCTTCTGAAAGTCGTGTGATAGTGTTTGGGTTAGTATTCTAGGAGATGTTTAATCCTCCCGTGTGGCCTACACCGCATGGCTACCGATAGCCTATTTAAGTGCAAGTGCATGTGTTAGTCAAATAGAAGCACCATTAGTATTAGGAGCAGCAGTAGACATTAGATGAAGAAAGTACAAGACAGAAGACCGTACAAGAAAGCCTCTCTTAGAAGAAGATTGAGAGATATGCAATAACAATGGCGTCGCCAGGATCTTTTAAGGCCGGTGGGAGGGGAGTCACACTATGTCAAAGTGAGAGTACTCACTAGATTGTCATGTCGTAATCGTCACCTGTTGAAAGTTGTTTGCTTACAAAAGGCTTACAAAAGGGGGGTCACGGACACCCCAGGACCCCTAAATAAAAAGGTCAAAACCAACTTACATGTTCGTTTGTGAATTTCGGCGTGGTTTTTCGAGCGTCGTGATTCTCGTCTGCAAAACACGTGTAACAGGTTAAGAATGCTTTCCAGTCTGCTTATATATCTTCATCCACTATTTGATTCTATACACTTCAAACAAAATAATCAACTTTGTAGACAACCAGTTTACGAAACTTTTTCAATGAAAATTATGGAATATACAGCAAAGACAGCCATTCAAAGTTTATTTACAACGTCGCAAACGTCCAAAAAAAAGCCCACACTAGCAGAGTAGGAGCCGACCCCTTCAGAGAATAGTCCCCTTCCAAAAAGTTAAACCAACCAATAAGCGATATGGTACATGATAGTTAACTTCTGAAATATAACCTCAGGAACTACATAACGAAAATCATTTTCAGTTTTGTCTGTAAGAACGGCCATAGTTAGGTTAACACAATAGAACACTCGGAGATAAAGAACAGAAAAAAAAGCGCTCTTATCGCAGGTTAAGCTTTTCAACCCACCCGTTGTACACTGAAGTATTTCGATAGTTCAGAAAAAATTTCTACCAACGGGAGTTGGTTAGCCTTTTGAGTCGAATAAAGATATCGCTGCACACGAATTTGTAAACACTTTGTGAAGGGTGCTTCCCGCCTTTGATTAGTGCGCTGTTGTTAACTCTATCACGCCTTGGGATTCAACCGTTTGATTGACAGCAGCTGAAATCTGCGAAGAGACTCAAGTATTCCCAAAGCCGAATCTGTTGACCAATCACATCCGACTAGTTCTACACATGCAAATTATTTCGCCGCCCTGAGAACTGCAAGTACATGTTGCGAAAGACAATGGCATTCTGCACGATGATTTCTGGCATCAATTAGGCTTGTTACAGCGGGGTTTTTTAGCGTTTCTTCACGAGCAGCTTTTGAAAGGGTTTAATTATCAACAGAAGAACGAAACAAAGGGCGGAAGGAATAATGTAACATACAAACCTGACAAGGACAAATATAGTGACTAACACCAGGAGTAAAACAACAGCAGCCAGTCCAGCGACAAGCCAAATAAACTTGAACTTGAAATTGTTAGGTTTACGACCTGGAAAATAAAATGCGTTTGTCATATGGACCTAACCGTGCCCTTTTTTAACCTTTCTGCGGCATATCAAACGAGTTTGGTTGTGCCAAAGCTTGCATTTCGCTGAAACCAACCAAGCCTGATATGCTGCCAATGCGTACCAGCAGGGTTCAATTAGATATAACTGCTTATTATATAAACACCAGTGAAATAACAGGATTTTTCTTTTACTAAAAAAATCATATCTTCATCTGAGATATAGTTAAAGCAATAGACCACAAGTTTCTATGGTTTATAGGCTGATAAACCAAGCGGGATATGTTAGTAGAACACGAGGAGAATTCGTAAATCACGAGCCGCAGGCGAGTGCAGTGATTCACGAATTCTTCGAGTGTTCTACCAACATCCCAAGTGGTTTATCATACCTCTAAACCATAGAAACTATTGCTTTAGAAACTATTGGTCTATTGCTTTAACTATATCTCAGATGAAGATATGATCTTTCAGTAAAAAGAAAAAATCCTGATATTTCACTGGTGTTTATATAATAAACGGTTATATCTATCATATAATAATTCAGAAGAAGCGCAGTTTTCCCACGAGTCTGAGATATAGAGGATAATACATGCTGCTTGTAGATGTGAAATTTCTCTTGTAGTGTTTAACTTGATATCTCACGGGTGAACGCAGCGAACGAGTGAGATATCAAATTGAACTCTCGAAGAGAAATTCCATATCTACGCGCACCATGTATTATCCTCTATACCTCAGATTTGGCCCGAAATTCAGCGATACCAGGCCATTTAATTGATATTGCAGGATATCAGCATGGTACACATGGTCTCTAATAGGCTTGTTGCGAAATGTGACGTCGGAATGCCGCGAAAATGCAACGCTACTTCCGGTTCTCATGTCCTCAAAGTTTGTGAGAGTTTGTAGAGAAATCTTACATCTTACGAGCGGAGGTATATCAATTACGAGTCGATAAACTGGGAAGCCAGCAATTAATAACTTATCTACGCATAACGGGGTGGAAAGCTTCAATTACTTATTCTCTAAATCCTAGCGTTGAACTTTAAACTGGAGGTTTTCCAAAATTTGAGAAGGTAGAAAGTAAAGTAGTTTCTTAACAACTTACTACAGATGTTAAATCGGTAGCATTGCATTTTTTGATCAGTCATGAAAGCTTATGAAGAAGATCACCTTAATTGTTAACGTAAAACTACCTCAGTTTACTAAAGTTTGTGTCTTTGTTCTCGCCCTAAGCACACAATGGAACATTCGAAGAAGGAATATTTACCTTCTGATGTCTGAATGTTGGGGGAGTGTTGAACAGTAATCTCATCGCTCATCTGCCCTGGTAGTGAGTTGAATGCTTGTACCTAGGGTGGAGAGGGTAACGTTGCACCAATACTTACTAACGTTAAGAGTGTATTAGTCAAACAGGTAAAAACGGGTGAGTGATAGGGAAGGGGGGGGGGGGGGGGGAGGGTGTCATTGCTATCTTTTTGGTAATCTCTGGGATACGAGACCATCTTTATCATGGTACATTTTTTAACTTAATCATTTCGGAGTATTTCAAATTTGAAACGTACTTAAGCTCTGGTTAAACGGGCTCGCAAGTAAACGCAAGTTGAAAACTTCCGTCTACTTAATCAGGCCTTGCTTGTACTTACGTTGACTTTCGATAACTTGCGCTCACTTTGGTCGAGATCAAATTCAGTGTACTCAAGTCCACACAAGTTTTTTGCCATTTGGCCATCCAACCCTAGTCAACGCAAGTTGAATGAAGTCCATGCGTTGTTTATAGCAACCTGTTAGCCAATGAAATACAGGATATTGGCAGCGAGGGACTAAGCCCGTAGCCTTGAAATGCTGTTACTTTTTTACAACTTGAGTATACTTGGCTTGGGCTTCTTATACATTTTCAGAATAACTTCCGTTTCGACCAAAAACGCATCAAACAATTTCCATCAACATGACTTATTAATGAAACGACGTGAATGAAAACTCATACGCATGCACGCGGCATCTGAAAGTAAGAACGTGTCTAACAGATTCTTTCGTTTTTTCCACTTACTTTAATCTTGTACTCAGTCTCAATATCAGGAAGAGTCACCTCATACGTCACATACTCTTTGTCGACGTCAGAGTTTAAGGTATAAGTTTTGGTATCTCCATCACTATTGATTAAGTGAAGTACGTATTTTTTGATGATGCCATTTGTTTCTTCCGGTTTCCTCCATTGAAGAACTAGACGGGATTTCTCCTTCTTCTTCACTGAAATCCTGCGTGGAGGAGAAGGGACTGGAACGGATAGAGGTAGCGGCCAATTAGACTCAAGCCCAACTAATTTATTAATAGAAAGTTAATACACCTTTTGCTCTTCATTTACAGAAAATAAACATTCATTTGTGTCCAAATCTGTTTCATTACAGTCAATACACTCTCAATAACACCAATACGACCTTCATTTGCGCGTAAGGAACGTTCAAGAATAAAAAGTGAAAATACATTTACAGTCAATGAATGTCAAAGGATGGCATTGTTTATCTTTTGATGATTTTGAATATTAACACATATGCAAATGTTATTCTTGAACGTTCCTTACGCGCAAATGAAGGTAATATTGGTGTTATTGAGAGTATATTGACTTAAAGGAAACAAATTTTGACCCAAATGAATGTTTATTTTCTGTAAATGAAGAGCAAAAGGTGTAAATGACATTTATTATACCTCTAGGTTAGTACGCGCGCTGTGATTGGTCAATTTAGCGGGCCGTATTTTCCTGCACGGCCCGCTAAAATTTAAAAAATTTTTGTTGCCAAACTGCTGCGTGATTTATCACCAAATCTTCTTAACTTACATAGCAAGTAAAAGTTTAAGCTTTCTTTTACTCTAAATTGTGTACTAATGCGTGCTAACGATTCAAATTGATTCGTTTCGCTTTCGACCTGCTTCAGAAATTTGCAGCCGTTCCTCATGAATGGAAATCGTTCCCAAACCCGTCAGACACACAATAGAGATATGATAAATATCTTACTAACCTCGTATTCTCGGTCCGTACTCTAAGTTACGTATTCTCGGTTTTGTCCCCTACGATTTAGTGCCCGCGCGCTTCGCTCTTGGGCCATAAATCAAAGCGGAGAAAACTCGGTCCGTATGGTACGGTACGCACCTCGAACTCATTAGTAAGAGGTATTTACAGCAAACGGCAAAACAACACAAAAATAGAAGAAAAACCTATTCAAATAGAAAATAGAAATAGTTCCGGCCACTTTAGTGGGAATAAAGCTAAAAACAGAAGAAAAAACTTTGATGTGTGCCGTTTGTCATAAACGGAATTCTTGACCTTTCTAATACTTCTCCTAGCACTGATTAAATTAAGATTTAACCATAGAAAACTGAACTGTAGAGCCTGGCTTATGCATTATCAACGGCAATAGCCAGATCACGACCAACTTTGTTGCCAAGCCTGGCCAAAAAGTGTCATTCAGCGGCCTATGGCATACCTCCATTCACTTAGGTGCAACTGAATCAGAACTCGCTTGTAGGACTAAACTAAGGAATAAGGTATATTTTAGATCAGATAAAGCGCGTCCTTGACCGTACCATCTTCTGGCATAATAATATCCACAGGAGTAGAAAATTTGCCCCAGTTTGCCTGCCCAACCTCCTCCCGCACCATGAACGAGTACATGTTATAAGGCTTCAGTCCACCAACTTGAGTTTCTCTGCGGTACGGGTTTCCAGCATTCACTATCTTGTGACCATCCACGTTGGAGTCAGCGGGTTACCCACATGAAGCCACTTTACCATATAACGCGTCACGAGACCCTTGAGGCCTGGGTTTGACCGCCAAGTGACACGCACACTCTGCGGGCTTTCTATAATTACGTGGACTCCTTCAGGGCTGTTTGGGACTGTAAAAAAGGACAAGTTTGAGCCAGGGGTGTTTATTAGCTGGAGCTTATACCGGTTTCTGTACCCATTTATACACCTAGGAGGCGAGGGACACTGTGATAGTTAAGTGTTTTATTATATACGTACTGAGATTTACTCATTGAAAGGCACGAAATAAATTCTCATTCACAAGCCAGTCTAAGTAGCGGAAAACCAATCTAATGTCGCATAACAAGATCGCCTTTTTTTCACGGTTGGGAGAAATGTGTGAGCTGTATCTCGGCGATTGTCATTCATGCCTGGCTGGTAACGTTTCACTTTTCAAGCCGTTCTTCGCAAAATTATAGAAATTCGCTCTACAGACTGTTTTCAAAGATGAATTTCTTTGAAAAAATGGGCGAGAAAAGATTTCTCGTGTATGCAACTTCGGTGGAGAAATATGTTGATAGCATGGACAGCAGAAACACGAGAGAAAAGAACTAAGCGAGATATGCTCGAAGAATTTTAAGAATGGAAAAGAACGAAGAGAGAAAAGTGCACTCGATTGCCTCAGCAGAATTGACTAAGTACCTTGCAGAGTTTTTTCGCTCTTTTAGACGTAAAGATGAAGATTATGGACCCTCAAGTTTACGATGTCTCGTCTCCAGCATTGAAAGGCGTTTGAAGAAAAATGACCACCCTGTGAGTATCATTAATGACAAACAATTTGAATTGTCGAGAAAAAGTCTATGACCTTGTTGCTTGAATCTCAGCATGCATATAATAAACACAATACAGCACGGAGAGTGTGTGTGTATGGTATTTACGCACTCGTTGGTTTGTTTGTAACACCTTAAAAGCTGCATGATAAAAAGTTCACTCCTAAACTGTCAACAGTACTTTCCTGTTGTAGCAAAGACTATCAACCATATACCCACCGCTTGATAAAACCCTTGTTTCTAAAGATTAAAAAAAATCAGAAAATCAAGTGTTAAAAAATTTACCTGGTTGTGGAGTGGAAACAAACTCCTTTTCGCTATTGGGGCCAACACCCTTTTTTGTGAAGCCCGTGATCCAAACGCGATACCTCGTCAGCGGTTTCATGCTGTCCAAAGTGACATGCGTCACAGATCCATTTACAGTCATCACGTTCTTGATGACGGGATATCTCGTGTCTTCCTGGCTGTAATGCACGTGATATCCCTGTAGTATTCCTTTCACGTGGTGTTTTGGAATGGGTTCCCACTGCACAAACACTGAGTTGGACGTTTTGGCGGACACTTGAAGAAGTCGAGGGGCACGTGATGGCACTAGTTCGAAGACGAATGGTAGGACAGCAGAATGAAGAATGCTAGAGAACACTTATAGTATTTTTTGTAGGGAATGTTGTTTTTCAACGTTTGTCAATAAGGAGTGTTAGCAGGATTCGGTTCATGTTGCCTGCTTGCAGAGCTACCTATATTATAAGCTACGTTCAATCATGTGCAAATTCTGTTGTGTCTCTGTGGGCGAGTTCGATGGGATTTCTTTCCACTGAAGGTAACCTAAGTATTACTGGACTGTTTACTCACCATCTTCATCAGTTGTGACTGTTACTGGTGTACTGGAAGGACCGCTGCCAATTATAGTGAACGCAGACACCCAAACATCATAAGACGTAAATGGTTCTAAAGCTTTGATTTCTAGACTCTGACCCGACGTATTGACCGACAAGGCTCCTACGTGGCTGGTTGAGCGTTTGACCTTTGACCTCCCAGTCCTGTAATACACGTGATAGCCACGTAGATTACCGTGGACGTACTTCTTAGGGACTGGACTCCATTCGATCAAGATACTACGAGTTCCAGTGCTCCTGGCCTGCAGCGAGTCTGGAGCGCGACTGGGAACTGTGTACAAAAACATAAATGTTAGAAAGGTAAAATTTTATACGGGCGGAGGAATTTCATGTGCCGTATTTTATCAAGTCATTCTAATGGAAGTAGCTACCCACACTTAATAACCATGTCATCATTGTTTTAAAAGGAGCTATTGTCAACTCAAAATCAACGAGAGCCCGCCATGACGTAAAGTTAGTGCCCAGTACTTATGTAACAAGACCAGTTCAGACCATTCTAGTTCCCATAGCCTTTTTCACTTCTCTTAGCAGGTGGGACCTTGGCACTTCGATTCTCGTGTCAAGGCCCCAACGGCTAAGAGAAGCGAAAAGGGCTATGGGAACGAGAATGAGTTCAGTTAGTCTCCTTCGTAGCCGTTTTTTGGGATGTCACGCAACGCTTCGTTGTGAGCAGCCGTTTCTTTGGGGGGGGGGGGGGGAGCGTTGCGTGACATCCCAAAAAACGGCTGCGGAGGAGACTAGAGTTCAGTCAGAGTGGAAATAATTTTCTTTTCAACTGCAAAACGGATTTTTCTTCGACAGACGTGTCGCACCTATTATTTTCTGTTCTTGGCAAATATTTACTTACAAAAGCGAAGAAGAACACAAAGAAAAGAAAGGAACTCACCATCTTCCAAAGTAGTGACTATAACTGATGAACTGGTTTCCCCCAGTCCCTCATCTGTCACAGCTGTTACTGTCACCGTGTAAGTGGAGAATTTCTCTAGACTTGTTAACTGTGCGATTGACTTTCTGGACCCAATCTTCTTCATGTAAGCCTTCCCTGAAGCATCCTTGTAGACCACGTGATAAGCTGTTAAAGTATCTGTTGGGGAGGTGTAAACTGGATCCCAGGTCACCGTCAAACAGGTTGAACAAGGACTGAACACATTAACGTTTTGTGGAGCTTCTGGAACTGTGAGGAGAATGTAAAGGTGGTTATTATTTTAAAATAAATTTTCTTTATAAAATAAATTTACCCACATTACACTCGCGCCGCCTGATCATGATGAGCTCAGCTGGTAGATCGCCGGACTGCCGTGCGGGAGGTCGAGGGTTCGATCCCAAGACCGGACCAACACAACCATTCACTCACTCACTTCGAGACTCGTTTTGAATGAATCTGAATGTTGTTCTCAGGCGGAATAGATACTGGGGCACGCATATTACTTGTTTATCATAATCCAACGTTTGATCTACTTAACATGGAACTAAAAGGTGACGGTTTACTTCACAATATACTTTTTTGCGTACGTATCTTTTACTTTTGATGGGCTATAACAATCAGGAGAAAAACTAGCACTAGTCTTCCCCTTGCGTACGCACGATCTCCTGCGGCATACACTCCTTTTGCGTTTTACTTTGAACTGCTTTGAAAAGCTTTCTATGATTGGTCATTTGGTTGCTTGATCGTCCACTCACCTTGACGAATTTTTCGTTAAGGAGAACATCGAGTAGGTTCAGTTATTAGTTTCATACAAACTTCTCTTCAAGGAAGCCAGTTGGAGATTACCCCAGGCACTTTCACTTAAGATCACTTATACATTCCCCAGCCTTGTTGATAGGGAGTTTAAGAAGCTACTACGGCGACGCCTAGGACAACGTCGATTAAAAAAAGGAATTTAGATTTTACCTAAGAATCTTCGGATACTCTGAAGTCATTGACTTTGTTTATCACTGTCCAAGCTATCGCGAAACTGAATCTGGGACACCACAATAAATTTGAAATAGAATATTAAAAAATTAGCCGTTGTAGTTCATGTTCTTCAGACAACAAAGAATTGGTCATTTAACGTAGTAGAGGACGGCAAAGAAATATACAAAGATTAATAACGCACGTGCACAGCCATTGTTCTGCTCATTAAACCTTTTGTTTAGCGGCGTTCCCGTTGCCGTCGTGGTTATCTTAAATTCCCTAATCTTTAAATTGGAACGACGATGAAAGTAACAGGAATAAACTCACTCGGCAAAATTATCCTCTCACCATGCTTTGTAGTGATGTTATGCACGCGGCCAAGAACACCGTTCCTTATCCAGCCCCTAATGCGAGTAAACCCCGTCAGCCGCACTCCATACGTAGTGTTCTGTTTGAGTCCAACAATGACTACGCTGAGAGTTGATTGGTTCACCTGAATGATGCTGTTATCATGGGACACCCGAGGCATCTTCCAGTAGATGATGTAATAACCCCGAAGGATTCCCTTGACGTGTTCTTGAGGTATTGGCGCCCAGGCTACCCTGATAGCTGTGTAATTGGCCGTCAGAGATGTAATACGAGGAGCAACTGAAGGAACTGCAAGTCAGACAAGGAGATGATAATAATTTTTACAATAACTGTCTAACTTTTCGCCCGCTGATTGGGTCATTTTTATCACCAATAAAAGAACAGACGGATAGAATTTTAATTTATGCAAGCTTTCAAGTTCAACTTTTAGCTGTCAAATTCATTTATCCTTGTTTACGGCGTCTTTTCTCCTCATTAATTCCTAGCATTTGACCATTTCGAGGTATTGTTATTGTAAAAAACAAATTGACGCCAGTTTTTTATGCGTCTGTCCTTAAATTTCGCCATGACAATGTCAAAGTTTACTGCGGAACCACCGCCTGCGGCTCGTGGTTCCACAGCTACCTTGACTATGTTACGACGCAATTTATCATCAATAAGAGGACAGACGCATCAAAAACTGACGTCAAATTGTTAAATTGCATTGCTGGGGCGTTTCCATCGTCAATCCGACATAACGAGAAATCTGATCCTTTAGGATACATAATCACACAAGAGGGCTACTTTTTCGAAATCTTTCTTGTCAAACAACAACAACAACAACAACAACAAAGTTTGTTATAAATCTAACATTTTTCAAAATGGGAAGTAATCTTAAAACGGTTTTTCTTTAATCTGACTCGAATTCTGAGCAAACAATGTTGAAGTGTGGTTTGCCTCTGCAGTTTGAATTGTCGTCATTTTGCGCGTTTTACCAAACCTTAAGGCGAGTAACATGTAATACTATAGAAAGAAAAACTCATGATATAATTGGTGCGCCAGTATGATGCAAAGAGGCTACTTCCATTAAAAACTCATTCCTGCTTAGATTACTAAAGGAAATAGTTGTGTCGCCGAGTGTACTATTGAGGTATATACATAAGCGCGACCTTTTAAGAACGCCTCAAGCTTCTCGCACGTTACAATTGTCGTTAAAAGTCAGCAAGTGCGTATATAACCCAATGTACTGACTCACGCACAAGGCCACGTGTAACTCAACAAAACACGTACGTGAACCGACCAATCGTAGCGCGCACAATTCCTTGAAACTTTTAGAACTTCCGTTTAAATCTCCTACATCCAATATAGACTCTTTTGATATCTCTAAACGAATCTGTGATACTCTTTGACCGTATTTAAGGTGGCTCAAAACAGTTTCCAGCACTTTCCAAGACGTAGATTTTAATGGGCCATTATTACCACTCTTTATCAGTTGATGCCACAATCATGGTATCAAAAAGCTGCCCAATCATTGGTGAACACGTTGGTATTATTTTCGTGACACAATAGGTTACCATAGCAACACTATGACCTGCTAAAAACACCCTTAATTTCAGCTTTAAGCGCTTATATTTCAAAAACGACAAGGGGAAAATTTTTTATATTATCAACATTTGATAAACATGATTAGGCGCAACTTTTGGCAAAGTTTAAGAAAATTCTGTAGGTGGCGTTCAGAGCCACCTTAAATTTTCGCAAATTTAAGGTGGCTCTGAACGCCATCTACAGAATTGTTTTAAACTTTGCCAAAACTTGCATCTTATCTTGCTTATCAAAATTCTATAATAAGAAAAAATTTCACCTTGCCGTTTTTTAAATAAAGGCGCTTAAAGCTGAAATTAAGGGTGTTTTTAGCAGGTCATAGTGTTGCTATGGTAACCTATTGTGTTACGAAAATAATACCAACGTGTTCACCAATGATTGGGTAGTCTTTTGATACCATGATTGTAGCATCAATTGATAAAGAGTGGTTATGATGACACATCAAAATCTACATCTTTGAATGTGCTGGAAACTGTTTTGAGCCACTTTAACTATTTCTGACAAACTTACCAAACTCATCGGTCCACACTAACAGTGGCAGACTGCTAGGTCCATCCCCCTTGTTAGTGAAACCCAGCACTGTGATCCAGTAGGGTGTGTACGAACGTAAACCGCCTAGCTCTATCCCCAGGGCAAACACCGCTGTACAGTACAGAACACTGTCGTTCTTATCAGCTCGTTTGTAGCAGACTTTGAAGCCGATTACGTTGCCATGTCGGTGGGGCCTGGGAATCTGCTCCCAGAATACGATAATACCCACAGAGCTTGTGTTGTAAGCTGTCACGTTAGCTGGAGGAGCGGTGGGTACTTGAAAATAACAGAAATTAAATAACACGCCAGGCATTTGCTGGATAAGCTACGTTAGTGCACAAGCAACTTAGGCCATTGTGTGACATGTTAAAACAGGGTTAATGTCACGCTTACTTAAGCTCTTTTGTGACATACAAATTGTCTTCACACTGCTCATTTGGCATTTCTGGGAAAACGCAAGCCTTTCAAACTCCCTAAGTTTATCCTTAAAGGATCTACACAGTCTATTCCATTCTATTCCGTTCTATTCTGTTCTCTTCTGTTCCACTTGTATTGTAATGTATTCTATTCTATTCTGTTCTAGTCTAGTCTACTAGACTTCTTTATTCCAGTCTAGTCTAGTTAAGTTTGTTCTATTTTTTCTACTTTATTCTATTCTTTTCTACTCTATTCAACTTTATTCTACTCCAGTCTAGTCTATTCTATTCTTTTCTATTCTACTCTATTCTATGCTATTCTATTCTATATTTGACCCTTGTGTACTTTAACTATAAAGCATGATAAAGCGCATATTACCTCCCTCAGGAGTCCAGATATGTCTGTACTTTGTGAATCCACCCCAAGTTCCATTCATGAAACCTTTCCGTACGCGAAAAAAGTATTTCGTGTAAACTCTGAGATCATGAATAGTGACAGTACCAGTGGTACCAGAAACCACCATGGATGATTCATTACGGCCATTCTTCCATCTTATCTCGAAAACAGTCTTGTTTGATGGAGAAGTGACTTCCCAGGCCAATTTTACACTTGTGTCACCAGTTACGTAACCCACAAGGTAACCAGGTGGCTTAAGACCTGACAAGAAAGGTATGCAATAGAACGTAAGTTAAAACTGAGAAAAAAAGTCAAATTTTGTTTTGACAAATGTGGATATACAAACAGTGCCGCCTGAAAGTACTGCTTAACAGCTTTCCGATATGAATGGCCACAAACTAGGGATATCTCCCCAGCATTAGAAGTCAGCTCTATTTTTTTACAGCATAACAAATAGCCTGAACGTACGAAAATATTTCTTCATAGCTTATTCAGCTTAATCTTTGACCTACGACAGTAAAGGGCTTAAGTAAAATTGCTGATATATAATACTTTTAAAAGCATCAGTGTAGCGTTCCAAGCAGAATTGAAATAAAACACGCAGGGATCACAAACGTGAGAAAGGGATAAACTCAAGCTTGAGTCAACACAGTTTATGGTGAAAAGTTAAATATGTGATTAGGCTTTCTAAAATCGACGGAATAGGAGAAAGCGAGGAAGGCGTGAGAAAAAAATCAGGTCTCTCTTTAGGAAAGAGGATACGATAATTTTCAGGGTGGTGGTGTTGGTAGTGATAGCGAGGGAGGGGGAGGGGAATAGGTATATGAAACGCGCAACTTATTTGAGATTTTTGAGATTGATGACGTCCCCTTGTTAAAGTACTCAATATCATTCACACCACACTATCATCACGAGAATGATTAAGCAAGCTGAGAGAGATCACAGCATTACTTTGTGTTTCATTGACTGAATCCAGCTGAGAAATGGTGAGACCAATCTAGGTCATCGGAAAACGTTTGTAGCTTAAATTAAAGCAACGTAATGAAAAATGAAATATAATGCCACTACAGCAATAATCGTGAATTGAGGTGAAGGAAAAACCCCTGCTTACAAAATATGTAAATTTAATTAACACCGTTCAGTTTCACTTTTCAATTTCAGCCTAAACTGTTTGACCTTACACGTTGAGAAAGTTATCAGCCCAACTCACAATGAACAAAGTTAGATGAACTATGAAGAAAATCTCGCTTGAACATCATTCCTTCTTTAACTGATCACTCAAACATAGTTGTGTAGTAACCCTGCAGTGACTGCAGTCCTTTTTTCTGAACTGGAGAGAGTTTTTGAATGTGCGTGCGCATGAGAGAAAAGTCTGTTTAGTATCACTCGGATGTTTTAGAAACCTGCAGTGAGCTTTCAACTTTACCGGAAGTCGATAACGGACTCGGGCGCGGCAGGCCGTCGGCAAAATTAACAAGCATAATAAGCTGCGAAAAGTGTTTCAGCTGAGGAATTTCCCCAAGCCGTAACGCACTGCTGTTGTGCACTACTTTGCAGCACAAAGGTATTTCTCTTCAAAGGATCTGGTTCACTTCGGAGCCTCGAGTCAAATTTGGATATGAAGTCAAATAAGGTCTTTAGGTCCTAGGTGAAACCCCCAGTGAGTGACCGTTCAAATGAAAGCTATTGTGCAGTGATTTCATGAGCTGCTGTTATCATGCTGTACAAGGAGAGTCTAACTAAATTTCGTAATTGAAACCCTTGTGTGAAGCCACACGAGAGCTATATAGAGCGGTGCTTTCGTGTGTTGTATTTAGCTAAAGTTTCAATATTTTGTTCGAGAGCGTTGTGGCTAGAATTTGATTAAACTAGTTCACAAACGTGCTTCAAGAGTAGCAACATAATCACGCCGGCCTAAAAAAAACGATCCAAACGCCTGTAGGTGGCACGATAGAGTGATCTGATCATCATAATTAGTTGCTTTACGTTTTGACAATCTGCGCGCCACTGGGAAAAATGGATTTACAGGCACTGCATCTGTTTGCTTTGAAAGCAAGACTGAGAACAATTGAAATGATTGAAACAGAATGACAAACAAAGCTGAAGGGCCAGGTCTCTTCGGTAAATCTCAGATAATGGAAAGTTTTTGTTGAAATCTAAAAACAACAAGTGAAAGTGAAAGCTGGTTAATTTACAAATTGACACCCGAAATGCCTGAGTAGTCGAGCTAAGAATAGGCCATAGGAAGCTTATGGCCAAGAAACGGGATGCAGCCGAGTATTATTCTAAGGGATCAAAAGAGCCAAATTCCCGCCGCAAGTAGGAGCTTTTGCATTTAGCGAGGGTATTTATTAAATCCGACTAACATATTGCTTTGAATATTGGCGAATCATTGACCGCTTATGAGCTAAAAACTTGTTGCCTGGTAGTTGCTAGCCACTATTTATCAAAGATAAGAAAACGGTGTAGAGAATAAACTGCTGCCATGAGTAGGAGAGGGTTA
The DNA here is from genome assembly GCA_019787425.1 of Platygyra sinensis. Taxonomy (NCBI): domain Eukaryota; kingdom Metazoa; phylum Cnidaria; class Anthozoa; order Scleractinia; family Merulinidae; genus Platygyra; species Platygyra sinensis. Next base: position 19,694 of record JAHPZR010047424.1, on the reverse strand, counting down.
GACGTTAATTAAATCTTTTGGAGAGACGTTTGAAACCTCACAAGTATCCTAAAATCATCACATCAGTACTTTTGTTCGACAAGTTCAATTATTCTCGGGTTTTTTTAGAATTCACGGCTAGGAAATGGTAGAGCTTTCAGATCTCACACGGAGAGTTTTGCTTAAAAGAAGCACCGCACAGAAAACATGGCCAACAAATGGTATTTTGACTTACCTTGCGAGGCTTGTGTTACCCACAGCATGCCAAGAAAAAAGAAAGCGAGGAAGAACATCTCCCGAAACATCTCCAAATCCTGGTTGGAACGTTTTGCTTTGTTGTCTACCCTGCGTGATCCTGTGTTACGTGAGTGTCCAAAAATCACATACTACTATGGGGATGCGTCTTGGCTGCGAGATTCGGGACGTTTGAAGCAAAAGGAGACCATTACTCTAGGTCAGCTGAAGAGTTGGACAAGGTCAACAGCAATTCCCGGATTAAATTTTCGCGTAGTGAGTTTGAATACGCCTCGTGCCAACTACCTTCTGTCTTGAGTTGCCAATTATTACTTGGTATCCGATACCACAAGCAAAATAAAATATCAATTTACAGCTTGATAGTCAAGAGGGCATTTTAGCGCGGCAACTAACGACGTGATTGTTTACACACGTACAATTCAGATGTAGCAAATTCTTCCTTCTGTTATAGCTAACCCAGACCTCAAAAAAAAAAAAAAAAAACTGAAAAAAAAAAAAAAACTAAAGAAAAAACCGGAAAGGGAAAAGGGACTGTAGTTAGCATAATATCTGTTTGAAAAACACAATTCTTTGTTATTTCTTTTGGATGGTACATTGCCAATTGCGACTTAGTTTTGTATTTATTTTTAGAGATTTAACAATCCGATTTTTGTTATGATTCCTCTTTTTTCTGTTTAATTTATCAATACCAAATTCCGATAGAAAGTAAACGTAACACATTTAACGACAGGCACATATATCAATCGACATTAAATATATTATTTTCTATTCCGTGTTTGGTGAATGAAATTTTTTACATGGTAGCAGTGAAATGTTTTTTTTTAAGTGATGATTGTTGTTAAAAAAAAGGAAAATTCTTGAATAAACGCCTTAAATTACATCTGAAGTAAACCCATTCCTCAATATAAGGTCACAACACGAGGCATCCTTCTTTTTCTATTTGTGAAGCTTTTCATTACGATGTTCTCTCTATTTCCTGGTTATTTGACTTTTAGTCTATTGCAACGTTTATTAAACGAATCATTTCCCACACGGATACGGCCAAAACTGTCAATGACATGTGTTTAATTCATGAAATAGATTATACAAGGGTTATTTCCTGATGCATTGGGGTATACATAACCGATATTTACCTGCCGTGATTTTAACTTGATCCTTCAATAACAGATCGGGAAATACTCAAAAAACCGCAGATCATTGTATTCGTGTTTGCGCAGTTTGTGTAAACCTTTGTAATATCTTTGTTACAAACATAATTACAACTGTAAGATGACTTGTTCTTTCGTAGAGTAAGTAGACTAAAGATGCTTTTGAGGGTGGGTGTTCTGGTCGCTTTTAATCTTGTATACGTTTGAGCAGACAAAATAATCTCACTCATTGCCTTGAAATTAATTACTGTCGGCTGGTCATTGAGTAAAAACAACTCGTATCAGTTAGAAGGCGTCTTATCAGTAGAAAGCGGGCGCAGAAATCTGACAACAGTTTTAAAGTGAAGTATCTAATTATCTCTCTCATCTTTGTAAATCAATTACTGTCCACCCCGGCGGCAAATCAAGAGGAGTACAAACATAAGAATAAAGACTATCAGTTTTATCAGCAGAAAGAAGTGACACAGGAATCTCTCAAAATAACAAACATCATGATCCAGCTCATCAGAGGGAATTAATTAGTGTCCTCTGATCGTTCAAGCACGCAGATAAGAACCCAGGTGTGGTCACGATAGCCTTGCGCTATCGATATACATCTTGACAAAACAGCATGTCGATAACGCAAATTGAATTCCGTTGACAAAAATTACCTTCAGGTCGGAAATCAAAACAAAATTTGCTTATTTTCATTGGCAGCGACGAATAGCAAGTGATCCCATGTTACTGTTTCGTGAGAGCCAGCTTGACAGTATTCTCTTTTCACGTCACAGCACAAAGTTCTCTGCTTGACAATCTTGGGAGGGCTTGAATTTCGTTGTTGGATCGTGTCTTACGTCACGGTAGAATAACGAAAACATAATGATTTTCAAGAATAGCAAAGTTTGTAGAGTTACTGGTTGGAATGAGTTGCATAACGTTTATAATGTAATTTGCCGTAATCCTGGTATACTAACGAACAGAATTAACTTAAAGAACGAGAGGTTGTCATATGTCTCTCATGATCAGTGTACAGATAACCTCTTACCACAACGCAGAGACCATATGGGAAAACACGTTTTTTAACAAAACACGCGTGCAGAACGATCACGAGCTATCACAAGGAAAATAATTGTGAGTCAACTAATTAATCAGTTAATTAATTGTTTAATTAACAGAAAAGATATTGTGGGTTCTCGTTTTTGAAAGTATTAACCGCTTGATAAATTATTTCCGCCTTCTTAGAACTCCCACTTTCCGCCCCTTCCTCCCCCACCCCCTATTCTCCTGGGCTCCGGCCCATCTCCCCCTATTCTCCCGGACCCCCGCCCCCCTCTCTCCCTACTTTCCCGGGCTCAGGCCCTCCTCTCCCCCGGCTAACATCCTGCCACTAGACACGACTCATGGTATTCACTGAAATATATTGCGCTTGATTTCCCAGTAGACTAACAGTTCAATACATTTGTATATTTCAGAAGGTCACTCACTGCACAGTCTGTGTTCGTTCGAAAAATAATAGTTGTATCACTCAAAATAAAATTTCGCTAAAAATTACCCTAAATAAATTGTACTAAAGAAACGTATCTGTAAATTACGGTTAACAAAACAGCAATGACAATATTAATTCCTTTTTAATGCAATCAAATTTTATGTCATCCTATTTAAAATTTCTAAATTATGATGTCTCCGAGCTCCATTATATCAACAACAATTCTCGTTATATTGAGGTTCGTAAATTCAACGTTTCATGGTACATATAGCACTTAACAAATTATTACTTACAAAATGCTTTGCAGGATGAGTAAGATTTGGTTTTATTCGGAGATGTTTAGTATAATTAGAAGTGTACATGACAGATATTTTTTTATTTATTTGATGGAATCTAGTTGAGATCATGATACGGAAAGCGAAAAAAAAAATAAAAAGCGGGTGTCGTTTTTTCTTCTCCTCGTTTTAGCCATCTGCATGAATTTCAATTCCAGTTCGGGTCAGAAACCGTTGTTGTTTAGTTAGGAAGGTCTGTCTACATAACGTTCTTGTTTTGACATCACGAACTAGTCCCAGGCCACGCGGTTTCTGATCCAACCGGAAATGTTTTTAGACGGGTAAAACAGAGAAGAAGAAAGAAACGACGATATCTATTTTTTTTTTCGATTTCTATAGCACGATCTCGTGTAGATTCCATCAAGCAAATGAAAAAGGTATCTGACAAATGCACTTCAAAATATACTGAATATCTTTCTTATTGTAAAGATATATCACTATCATTTTCAAATAAAATAAGATACATTTAATTTAAACACCTATCTAATTACATAATCAAAAAATTTTGTCTGTTGATTATTTTAACTCCCTCTCTACAGCTATGTAATAAAGGTATAGTCATTATTAAAATTCAAACATTACAGAACTGAACGACAATTTTGTTAAAAAAACTGAGTTGCTTTTTAGTCTCTGCGACTGGTTTGTATATTCTCGTCTTGACGAAAAACACGCATTGGTTTGTCCTGGTCAAAACAGTAATCAACATTATATCGATAAAACGTGCTCCTTCTTAAAATAGGTCTATAAAACATGAGACACAGGAGACCCTCAGACGGAAAGGCCAATTCAAGAATAGTCTATGGTTACTACCACAAGGGTTGTCGATTTTTTATCATTTCTTCTCAGACAAGTAAAAAAAATTATGAAGAAAACTTAAGACGGTTTTTTTGAAAGGATCTCTTAATACTTAAAGTACGCCGCTCCAAATTCATTGTTTCTCGTCTTTCAAGTCATAGACCTTTTACATAAATGCTTGCCAATGAAATGAAAGGATGTCTGACTGTACAACTCACTGACTGCCTTGCTTATCTAACCTTTAAATTAGGAGTCACATAACTGTAAGATCATTTAACATTCTGCAAAATTAGCATAAGTGCTGAAAGAGTCCAGGTATGCTTGGATTGTCTTGTAACAGAACTGGTAGCGATCCTGCAAAACGGAAAAATGGGGAATGAAAAGTACTTGGTATTGCATCAACTACAGCACACGATTGGCTTAAAAAACTCGCGCCAATTTTTCATCCAATCAGAAGTAAAATCCAAACCAATTGTGACTCGTTCGCACGCGTTTCCCCGCGCTTTTCGTCAGCAGCATGCACTTAATTCGAGTTTTGATTGGTTCACTGGACTGAGTGATTACTTTGGTTTTAAGACTCTATCATGTAGCCTTTGATTGCTTTAAAACATGTTTTATTACAGCATGAAATTTAATAGCGTTGTTCCGCACACATTAAACTCAAGTCATAAAGCTAATAAGATAAAAAATATATAAACAATAGTCTCCATTTGGCGC
>JAHPZR010047424.1:0-10000 GCA_019787425.1 Platygyra sinensis | reverse complement strand
TTTAAGATGCCTTCATTGCTATAACATGTTGAAAAATAAAATAAATATTTGTAACAGTAATTCCATTAGATGGTAAATGATGTCAAAGCTCAGGAATTCACTCACGTCACTTTTTACGATCACACTGATGCGTAAGTGGCCATCCACGGGTAAATAATCGCTTACGAGAGGTGTCCGCTTACCGGAGGGTGAAAACAAATGTACTACGGGCGTATAATTCAAGTACTCAAGACCGCTTGACTTGTAATTGTATTATCTATCAGAGGGTTGTTGGATGTTGCTTTTCTATTACACATACATAAATTTAACACCAATTTAAACACTATGGGTCAATAATAAAAGATTTGCTGCTAAAGATACATAAGCAGTAACATACTCAATCGCCAACTGTTTTGGAGGTGAACAGAACAGAAGCAAATAATTTAAACTTTCGCATGACTGTCATTTTCAAAGTGACATTACGTACGTAAAAAGACACTATCGATCAGTATCTGCTTTCGTGGTTCCCTAGATATCCAAAAATTAGAGTTTGAGTATTTGAAAGTTCCCTGTTACCATGATAGTTGGCTAATTCCGGAACATATATAGGAGCAGGACATGGTTTGAAATTGCTCAGTTGCGACTGGCTAAAGAAAAGTAAAAAAGGAAAACTTTGATGTACTGTAATGAAAAAAAAATATTAGAACCTTACTTTCATCCTTCATATGCACTGTACTGTTCAAACTCAAACACTACTCTTTCGTTAGACTTGTTCTTGATATTGTTCGCTGTCAGCTTACGGGAGGTTATTTTAGACCCTGTGGACCCCCGCTTACAGGAGGTTAAAAATGTAGTGTTAAAGAGGAGAAATCGCCGGGACCACAGTTTGGTGTCCGCTAATGGGAGGTGTCTGCCTGTAGATTAGGTCACCGTTATCTAATCACCATGTAATCATCTACAGTAAAAATGATAGGTGGTGTACATCACCATACATGGTGGTGCTATATACTTCATGGCTATAAAATATCACAATTTATTTACTTACGTCAACAAAAGAGGCATTAATGTAATCCTTTCCTGGTTCTGAAGAACTCAGAAACACTCGCGAGGAATCCACTAGAATGGTAAGAGACCACAATGTTAAAAGCGTACAGAGTTTCGAAATGTCTAAGGAAACTAAACAACTTGCAAAGTTGAAAGAAACCATAAAGTGCAATATTTTTACATAGCGCCATAGCGCCGGGACTGTCACTTAAAAGGGGCGGAATGTTGTTCGTCAGATTTTGATCTCATTTAGATTGTTTAAGGCAACCTTAAACCTCCTTCATGCTAAGAGCGCTTGGCTTGTGAACTTAGCGAGGACGCCGCAATTACCTTTGATGAATGCGTCACACTTTTTTTTTTATATGTAACCGAAATGATATAGGATCTCATTTGAAATCTACGGAATTTCTTGGAAAGTTGTCAGAAAAATTCGAAAGACCTTCAGACAACATTCCCCGGATATCATAATAGTTAATGTGTATAAGTAATTGTTATAATAATATGAACACATTACTCGATTCTGATTGGCTGAGAGCAGTGCAGTTCAAGTGTAACATCAGTGCAAAAGTATAACACCAGTGAAAATTACACATCTTAATCTGGATTATGACTGGCTGAAAGACAATAGGAAATTTTCTGAGCCAATGATATCACGTGAAACGATGATGAAAATTTTGGGCAGAAACTTTAAAAAAAAGTTTTCCCGAATGAGGAAAAACGGCTTCAAGAAAGATATTCCGGCAGTTCCTCCACGCGAATTTGTGAGTTTTTCAAAAAGCTGAAATTGAACGAGCTGCTTCGGCTTTACTCGTGCAAATTAATTCCAAATTGAACTCGAAATCGTCTGATTACCTATACTAGTTATTATACTAGTAGTAATCAAAGATTAGGAAGTGCGTTCTGCAGGATATGTAGTTTGATAATAGAAAGTGGGTATTTTGAAGAAAAGGAAATGGAAACTTATGGTTGACTGCAGCTTTATTCTTTTATCGGGAGTTGTACACAGTTCCCTCACACTTCGAGGAATACAGAAAAGAGCCAATGTACAGGCATGACGTAATCGATGTACAGGACAACGAGGCCAAACGCCGCACGTGTTATTTTCTCTTGCATGTGTTATTTGGCCACACCTGTTATTTTCTCTTGCACGTGTTATTTTCACTTGCACGCGTATATGAGGCCCAAAGCCCCTGAAAAAACTTAGAGGGGCTGCCAAATTGCAGAAAAAAATCTCGATTTCTAACGCCTGCAAACCAAATTAGGATGTGTTCTCTCGTTCCTCGAGAACGCAATTATAATAATTATCATATAATTATTATTACATTGTTATAAATTGCTTCAAGGCTTGATAATTATTTTGAAAATTACTCAGTAGGCAACACTTACGTGGTACAATATTAGGAAACCTGTTCTTGTCGATGCTGGAAGGTTTAAATCCTGCCTGTAACTCTTTCCCTGATGACTGGCAGGTACTGGCAAGTTCTAGACGCTAACACAACCAATAGAGAGAAAAACATATCATTAACAAAAAGCAGGAGCCCATTACTAGGAGCCTGGAATACCGATAATAAGCAAATGCAACGGCCTTTTTACAGACCAGTCCATTTTTAGATATTTTCCCACGAAATAGGCCGGTTCCAGTCTACATAAGCACGTGACTTTCAAGGGTTTCAACAGCCCAGGAAAGAAAAACGAGTTTTTTTTACATTTTCGGTACAACTTCAGACCAACAAAATTCAAGGACTTTTCAAGGACAAAAATTGGTTATCAAGGACTAAGTTTTATTCATAAATCTAAACCCTTTGACCCCTTTTCATAACCAAAACACTCAACTAAGTCATTTACAAGTTTTAGATAGTTCAGGCTTCGTTGACGAGACCATGGCGTTAGTCTCTGTACTAAAATTCTGTGAAACGACCAAAGTCACTGGTAATTTGACAGCTTCTACTAAGTCTTAACTACATAAACAAAATGCCAAATACAGGTAAGTACAGATCCAGCAATACTTAAATTCTTCATAAAACTCTTACCAAAACGTTTCAGCAGCCTTTTAGAGATTCGAACTTTCCATTTAGTTTGTCTTAAACTTCTTGCAATTGAAGAGTCTTCTCTTTACAATCATTGGTAATAGTTCGAAATGTGGACAAGACGTTCGGGCACAAGCCCGGTCGCATGGCCTTGGGATGGTTTCCGCAAAGTCGTCAACAATCTTGGAACCACCCACCTCCTCCTAATCGTTACATCGATAAACAACTTCACAAAAGCATGGTCGCGTGGAAATGTGAAATTCATTTTTGTGTTCAATTCAGTGTCTTACTAATTTACTATACGACTGATCACCAATGTACGACTGTCTGTAAAGATCATTGATATTCAAATGTATGCTCGAACACATTTAGCTAGTCAATCTTGTTTGATTTTTATTCCACCGTAGCAAAGCTACTCGTTGTTTGGTAAGGAAAATAACCAGGAATGCGAAAAAGATCTTATCTTCAATTCTGAAAGACTAAGGCTGTTGCCTAACAATATTTCAAGGAGCCCAGAAGGGCAAAAGCCAAAAAGTTAGGAGCCCAACAAGTAAGTTTTGGGAGCTGCTGCAAAAATTTAGGCGCTCAAAGGACTTTCTTGGGTGCCCCAGGCTGCTGGGCTCCTGTTAGGCAGCAGCCTTGAAGACATTACCAAAGTAGGTGATATTTTGCAGTTGTGAAGACCTTGAGAAACACGATAAGCACAGAAAGAGAAACAACTGCGCTTGTGGCCTCCTTAACTAACACAAAGCACACTTATAGTACCTTAAACTCCTTAGCAAATCCGGTTCTTTGCGAAGATTTCTGAGTTCTGGAAAGTTTGTCAATTGTAATTCTCAAGTCATCTGGGGCAATCTCTGTATTTCCACAGGTCAAAGCTTCCATCACTGCTTGATGCAAGAATACATACTGTTCCTGCAAAGTTAAATAATGAGGCTTACTGAACGTTGTTCTTTTTTATACAGTACATACTTGTGTGTTTGGACAACTATCGTTAAACAAAAGCAAGAGAAAGTTCCAGATTTTGGGATGTTTGAGAAATCAGCAAATGCCCATGTGCTTGCAGAGCGTTTTTCAGGACTCCCATCCTTTCATGAAAATGTTAAAAAAGAAAGAAAAAAATCTCTAGCTTATAGAAACTTAACAGATGGCGTTAGCTCTTTCGCTGAAGTAGCAGCTCTCGTAAGGTCTCACATGAGTTGCTCGATATCCTTTGATAGAACAGTAGACCAGACAACAAAGTTGCTACACATTAGAATAGAATAGAATAGAATAGAATAGTAAAAGAATAGAATAGAATAGAAAAAGAATAAAAAAGAAAAATAATGAAATAAAATAAACAGAATAGAAAAAGAATAGAATAGAAAAAATAGAATAGAAAAAGAATAGGATAAAAAAAGAATAAAATAGAAAAAGAATAGAACAGAAAAAGAATAGAATGGGATAGAATAGATAACCTAATTTATACGCAGTAAATAACACCAGACCTTTAATATTGATGACAAATAGCACTACAAGCCTTCGAGAGCTGCCAAACTTCCAAGTTCTTTGCTTCTATCGTCATGATTAGAAGCAGTAACTTCAACATCATGGTCGTCATCGTTTCCTTCACTCCTACTCCAACTCTGCCTCCTCGTTACCACCATCAACACCAAAACCATCGTCATCAATGTAATAAAAGACAAAGTGAAAAAGTAAAGGCGTTTGCTTACCTCTTTCTGCACCATATAAGGACGACATCTCCGCATCACTTGAACATAATTCTGAATGAACACGCTCTTTTTCTCCTTGGCACCTTCCAACATGGCGTCAACGGCAATGTACGTACCAGTTCGTCCAACACCAGCACTGGTAATGAAACAATTGATTCATTTATAAGGGGAACTTGGAACGGGAACTAGTTTTGCAAAGCCTTTTATCTGCCTATTCAATTTGATTCAATCCAAACGCATTTTCATATAAAGCGGTTTGATGTTTTTTGACTCTGTGAAAGGTCTTTTTGAAACTGAAGCAAGTGGCATTGGGTCCCTTTGATTTCTCCTTCTCCTTCCGCCTCAGCGAGCGACCCTACATTAAGACTATACCACTGGTTTTGGAATTCAGTAAACACTGTTAAAAGTTACTATGACAATAAGAAGAGAGAGCTGTTTGTTTTTGGAACTTTACAACAGCATGAATTGACCATTTGTTACCTGCAGTGTACAACAAGTGGTCCACCAGTGGCCTGGTGTCTAGCATGAACCTTCCACCTAAATCCCAGTAGCGCTGTGGAACGTTCTGGAACACCTTTGTCTGGCCAAGTGACATAATGGAACTGAAGGACCACACGTTTCTCGGAATCCTAAGTAGCAGAGACATTGATTTCTTAGACGTTATTTTGGCAAATCTCGATTCAACTGGCGTATTCTCTATTTGCACAAATCCCATAATACACCTCTTTTACCCCCCCCTAATTTGCATAGGCATTGTTTTAGATTACTCTTGGGACATGTTCATGTCCCAGGAGAAATTGCAAACAATGAGCAAAATTTTGGGGGGATAAAAGAGCCTATTTGAATTAATGGTCTTGCCTTACCTTCATCAATGTCTTCAGTAGATTGTGACATCTTATTTGCGTATCACATAATTGATATTGTCTCTTGTTTTTACAGTCGAAATTATGATCGTTGTGATCAAATTATAAAATTTCTTGATTGTGGAAAGTCGTCACAATTCATTTTATCATTGTTTGGTCTTGGAGTGGGGTGTGGAGAAGGCCAGAAGATAAGATGGAATAGTAAGGATTGGAATGTGGATCAGCCGTCGTATGTGGGTTTAGTTTACTATCTTCCTCGTATTTGACTTTTCTTCGGGTACTTTGGTTTTCCTCCCCCCATAAAAACCAGCATATTTCAGTTCCATATTGATCTGTAATCCACGGGTCGTAGCTATGTCTCTTGTTACACTGTTAAGCGTTACCTACACTGAACAAAAGAAGACTTTCCTCTGCAGATATAAATTAATGAATATTGCGACATTCAACTATGTTAACCCATCTTTTTAAAATTTCTCCTTTACTAACGAATTATTAAAATGTTAAGGGATGTTACTTAAGGACGTTCGCGCGAAAATTTTCCAATCGATAGAATTTTTTTATATTTTTACTGCAGGCAGATAATGAGTTACTTGTGCCGGAAATGCAAAAAATTGGGGGTCACCGTCTTCGATTCAGAGATAAAGCGTGTGGTAAACTATACTGATTTCGAAAAATTGTCCCATACAATTGAGCACGGTCTGCAGATGTACGAAGAACTAATAAGAACGGAATTCGATGGTGCATTTTGCCAAAAATTCAAATTTCTAGTCAATAGATTTTCTTCATTTTTTCACTAAACGTAGAAAATCAGTAGAGAAAATGATCCATCGAAAGAAAAATTGGGGTCACCGTACGTCCAAGATCATTAAATCCAGGCAAAGCTCTAGCAATGGCCATCTGCCCTATCATTTGTTTATTTATGACTTAGCGCGCGCTCGTGCATGACGTGGCATGTGAATTTTCTAGACTTTCTGAAAAGTCCTTCGTCGCTTCGCGGCCTAGCATATTCTTCCCTGAAATTTATGAGGTCGTCTTGTGGCAAGTCTAGTGAATTTGCGTGCGCAGTAAGGATGCGCCGGAACAATTAGCGCGAACGTCCTTAAAACGTGTTTAGCAAAAACAGTTCAAGTTTGATGACAATTAAACTTTGAAAGTAAGTTTAACTCTTCTTTACTGTGAGTATGTAAACTTTAAGACACGGCCTTCATGAAAATCAATCACGAATTGTGGTTATTGATTTTAATTGTAGTCAGGTAGGTAGGCTTAACTGAATGACTGATGAAAAAATCGCGCATAAATAAAGCTATCTTAGTTATGAACTTCCCATAACGCCTCCTTCACCCCCAGCAAAATATGGCTCAAATCTGTACATTCATTGAAAACCAAATACATGTACAAATACATTATTTAATTTAGCAAAGAGAGCAACCATCTTACTTTTCACAGCCAAATCAGTATGATGCAAATCAAATATTCTATCTTTCCTTACCTTCACCAGTGTAAATGTTCGTACAACGTAATCAGCAAAGTTTTTAGTCTCCCGTAAAGCGACTGTTATAGAGCCATACTGGGTGGTACTATCGGGCCAGTACTGGTCACACTTTGCCTAGAGAAATTAAAATGAAGATATTTTTCCACAATCGTATAATTTACATACTTATCTATAATAAATGAAGTAACTGTCATTTGGTCATTCTAGCAAATATTTAAACAAGAAAGTTACAGCTCAGGAGAATTAATCTTAATCGAAGGTCTACATAAACAGCTAACGTAAGCAATTGTTAAAAAAATACTTTCGATGTACACACTAACCCTGAGACACAATTATTACCCTAAAAAGAAAAAAGTTACAACGACATTGAACAGTATATAAACAAGTTAATGATAGAAATTGCTAGGACTCATTTAAGCAATATTTGTTTGTTTGTTGATAAACAGAGTGCTTTGAATACAATAGACCCTTTGCATGATCCGGTCACATGGTACGGAATAATTATGCTGAGACGTCAATAACGCAGTGGGACTTAACAAAGGAACTCGTACCAGTCCATCCCGACTTTCCTTTGTTTTGAAAGTCCCACAGTGTAACTTACGTCCCGGCATAATTTATTCCGTACCATGTGACCGGATGGTGCAAAGGGCCTATTTGAAGTGAGAGGCTGCAGTCATCACGTGGCAATAAAAGAGATTTTTATTTAACGTTCGATAGCTTGTTGAAGGCACAAATCTAATACCCAGTCACAAATGCAATAAAGGTCACAAGTGTAATAACAGTTGGTCACAAATGTAATAAAGGTCACAAGTGTAATAACAGTTGGTCACAAATGCAATAAAGGTCACAAGTGTAATAACAGTTGGTCACAAATGTAATAAAGGTCACAAGTGTAATAACAGTTGGTCACAAATGTAATAAAGGTCACAAGTGTAATAACAGTTGGTCACAAATGCAATAAAGGTCACAAGTGTAATAACAGTTGGTCACAAATGTAATAAAGGTCACAACAACAATCACAGTTGAGCAGCAACGTAACAAATATCTTGGGGAAGATAATAAAGAAAGCACATGTTATATCTCTCTCCTCCCCTTAAATTGAAAAAAAAACAACAACAACGAAACGTTATGCAGATTGCAATGAAAACTTTGCATAATTATAGTAAGCATGGTAAGTTCAATTTATGCACTTTTGTAAGCTTGTTTATTGTTTCATGAGCTTTTAAGACAAAGTTTTGTTTTTGTATTCTACCACCGCGACTCCTACCGGCAACTACGTGCCATAAACACAAAAGCAAATGCGTGCACGCTTTGAATCTGATTGGTTGATTCAAACTACAACTTTGAATGTGATTGGCTTATTGAACTGTCCGATAACAAACTGTCGAATAACAAATTATCCAATAACAAACTATCCGATAACAATTTGGCAAGTGAATTACAGTGGAACCCTGTTAATAAGACCACCTTTGGGCCATGGAAAACCGGTCGTATTAACGGGATGGTCGTATTAAAGGGGTTCTTTAAATAGGAAAATGACTGACCAAGCTTTTTTTCGGGCCAGAATAAAGTGACCGTAATAACAAGGTGGTCGTATTAACGGGGTGGTCGCAAGGCGGGGTTCCACTGTAGTGAATAATAGTTTTTTTTTTTAAACCAAACACAATCGAGGAACTTGTAATTTTTATGATTCGTAGTATTAGTATAGGAAATCGCACGACCTCGAGTACAATTCGTGATTAATAGGTACGCGTGATTTTGAAAGTTCTCAAAATTGCACGAGCCTTTAGGCGAGTGCAATTTGAGAATTTTCAAAATCACGAGTACCTATTAATCACGAATTGTACGAGAAGGTTGTGTGATTTTTTATTTATAGTACATTCAACAAAATTATGCGTCGTTTCCAAAGAAACTTAATAGGTACTCCTACGGAGTACAATTTGGGATTAATTGTACTGCTCTCGACCAATCAAAATTGAGTAATTTTGTTGAGTGTACTATAATTACATTTCTGACCTTTATTACATTTGTGACTGGTTATTACATTTGTGCCTTCAACATAGCTCAGCTTTCCATAGGTTAAGTAAAGTTCATGTCCAAAATAAGTATTTGAAAGAGCAAAAATTGAAATTTATAAAAAAAGATAATCGAACATATCATTAAATCTAATACATTTTGATCTGAAAGAGGTGAATGAAAGCCTACCTTTCCCATCTCAACCAGGTTGGTGAGCATTACAATAGTAGAACAGTTCTTCTGCCAGATCATTCGCCAAAAATCACTCAATGTCACTTGGGTAGGACCTTTTAAACAAAAACATTAAGGAAACAATACAGAAGGTGAACATCCACGACAAAATAATCTCATGTTAACTTTGTAGGAGAGCATTTGTGTGAATGGGAATCTTCTACTGGTTTTTACCTTGAGTGGCAATGTAGCACATAGTTTCCTCATCAAAAGTCTAGGAGAAATTATTGAATGGATACAAATAAATTACTCATTGTCAACTATACAACATGTGTCTTATGACGCCAACTCCATAAGTATTACATAACATTTACGAAGGATCTTTTAGTAAGACATTACAATTAAACCGTCCAGGAGTTTGGAAGAGTTATTCGTTCAGTTTTTTTATGCAAAGAAATTAAAATTTTAACCCGAGAAATCTTAAATTCTGTTACTGATTTCAATTTTTTAGGTAGATTTATCCACCAAAGTATCCCAGTATGTTAATTTTTTAACTTTAAGGAAGTGTGTGTGAGTGAGGGTGATTTTTGCTGATGTCTAAGCCTGTTTACTTCCTGCATTAAAAATTTCTCAGCTGATCTAACAGAAAAGATCACTACAACTAATATAAAGTTAGATTTCACGCGATGTTTTACC
>JAHPZR010047423.1:0-26212 GCA_019787425.1 Platygyra sinensis | reverse complement strand
CGAAATTCAAGATCAATAGCAGGACAGACGCATAAAAAACTGACGTCAATTTGTTAAATGTACACAGCGTGAGTTTTAGCCTAATAACTAAAGGACCTTGTCCTGTACTTGATTCTTTTAGTACTAGTGCTTCTTTCTATCCAGAGTTGTTACATCTCAACCTTTAGACGACTAACCTCACACGTGGAAAGTTAGCAGAACGTCCAATCGTTTTGTTGATACTGGAATTTAGCCTAACTAGACTGGCACTTGACTTGCGTTTGGATGTTGTAATAAGAAATCACTGACATGTTTTACTCTTCGATCTCGACGCGTTTGTCCACTGATTGCATCGAGTATAAGTTTGACTGATTTTGTTTGCTTTGGATACAGTGCATTGTACACAACATATGTATTTGCTACGTTTAATGTATAGTAATATTATCATGTCGCTTAATATCATACTTTCTATCTTTTTAATATAGATGTTGGAGATAAGGAAGGAAATGAGGGTTCTGATTCATTTAATCCTGTGTTTGTTGCTGTGCCTGTTGTCCTGTTGTTGCTTATTTTAGCAGCACTAATTGCCATAGTTTGGTATCGGAGGTATGTTTGTTATCTTGTAGCATTCCACTATCCAGTAAGATTGTTAAGGATATGCCATGGAATTCTTAGATGTCTTTCTGAGATTAGAGTTCATATATTGCTGTTGAAGTACTCAATGGGAGGGTTATTACCGAGCCTGTCACTGTGGGTACTTTAAAGTGCTATTTTACTCCTACAGTGGCTAAATGGGTATATTATTAATGGGAACAGTGGTAGGGCAGCCTGAGAAAATCATTTGTTAGTGTGTAATGTAGAAATCGTTTCTCAAAGAAACTGTTGAGCTCTGTCAGTGGTCAAGGGAAACATTCAGATATTTATCAATGTCAGGTTGATGCCACATCAGCCCTTCAAAAGAGCAAAGTGGGGGATTGTTGTTGTTTGTGTGCGTGTTTATGTTGAGGTGCAGGAGGCTATGCTAATGGACTAGCATCCCATCCACACTGACAGAGGACACAACACGGACAAGGGTAATATATGTAGCAACATGTTCCTGGTCACTATGCTACTGACTGAGACTAGAGTTAAGCAATAGTAGTTTAGGTTTGTACACTGCGTGTTTCCTAGTGAAGCTGTCGTTATACCTTTTTGGCTAAGCATCAGTTACATGTAGGCGTCATGACATATTAGGGACCTTAAGCATCGACAAGGTGATGCACGACGACGACGTTCACAATCCAAGGAGGATTGGGTCGAGGGTTTCGTTCTTAGTTTTGAGGAGACGACGAGCTTTGGTTCTCGGACTAGTTGCTCTCGCTATGGCCTTCAAAAGTCCGAAATCTGCTTCTAATTAATCACAATGATGGCTTTATCGATGATGATGAATTTGTTGTTCTGTACGACCTCTTTGCATCGAAAAACCTTGACTTTCCGTATGATTCGTACGCGCCTTTTGACCTGGAAGAGCTCGATGGAGTTTCGTTTTGGAAAACGAGATATACGAATTCTGAAGGAAATTTTGCAAATCCCTGACATAATTACTTCTAGTCAGCGCTCTGTTTGTGATGGACTAGAAGGTCTCTGTATGCTGTTGAAGCGGCTTTCATTCCCATGCAGATATGGGGACATGATCCATAGGTTCGCTAAACTGGTTCTTGCTCGCCAGCCGTGGTTTCGGATCCTTCTGAAAGAAAAGTCATTTTTAGTTTGTTGAAATTCGCTAAACTGTTAAACTTTTGACTTCCACTGGTCTGCAAATAATACAAAAAACAATCATTACAACGGAAGGTGGAGATGGATGTTTATCAGCATGTAAAAGTTTAGTTATTTACTTACGTTTTCACCAGAACGAAAATCTGCTGAGATTCAGTCGTTGACGAAGGCTAGACGACGTTTGACAACATCGCACATACGCAGAACCCTTGCGCGGGAAAATTTTACTTCCGCCCGTCGTCGTCATGCCATTTCGTTGTCGATGCTTAAGGTCCCTATTTTTCTACAGGAACCAAATTCCCAATGTGGTGAAATATGTCCAAACTTTATTTGTGTTGTATGTGTAGTCTGCATAGTACGTGTTGTTTTTTGATCAAAAGGAAGAAACAGTCACAAAGACAAAACAAACGTGGCAGGACTCCTTTTGAACTTGATGACATTTCACGTGGCTCAGTTGATACGACTGCAAGCTTGACCAATTCAGTTTATCAAAATATGGTTGACATTCAACAGCAGCAGCAAGGTAGTGTAAGATGTTTATCTTTCAATACATAGCACAATTGCAAAGGCAATGTTTCTTGCATTATAATTCTGAGAGAGTTATTGTTTTAGTTATATTCAAAAACCAAAAAAAAGATGTGATCATTCAATGAAGATCTAAGATTAAAAAAGACTGCCTTGGCCTTTGTTTAAGACGCAAGGCAATTGCGAACGAAGTGTTACAAAATATATATAGCACTCAAAGCAAAGTGTGGATATATGTTAGAGTGCTTAAATGCTGTTAATACTGTAAGGAAAGTCGCACTTTTCAGGGAAAACCCTTTGATCATTGTTTGTTTTTCAGAAGTCAAATGGTTGAGCTTAGACTAACTATGTTACAAGTGTCGTTCTCTTTGTAAGCATAAGTAACAGAGATAGCAAAGAGAGCGAAGGAAGGTGAAAAGCTGAATAAGGGAAAGAACGTTTGAGTTACTTAGAATTAAAACTGCAAATTTCAAGTGTAAAGTCAACGTTCAAGCTACGAGGTGCCAAGGTTGTGAGACGGAAAGTCGCCCCTCACTTTTTTTTGCACACAGTACATGTATACTTAACACAACGTGTTGAGACGAAATTCCAACAGGTCAATATATAAGCCTTTCCAAATCAACGGAAGTGAAGTGAACTTGTCAGGCGTTTTACCTGCGCATGCGCATGGTACCATAGCAGAAGACCAGCAAAATGTTATGCAAATTGTTTTACCTAGATGTTGTGAAAGTAACTCCCCCTGAAGAAGAAGAATTGGTGTATAGTGAAGCAGAAGATGGTAAACCCAAACCAATTCCTGTGGCTGAGTTTGCAAAATACGTCAGGAACAAGTCAAGTAACGGAGCAATTGTTCTGCGAGAGGAATTTAAGGTAAGATGACTGGTGTAAAATACCAAATAACTCTCCTATTTTTTATGTGCACGTGGTTGGTGCTAAATAGAGTGTCTGCATTGTCGCGCAATCAAAAATAAAATCAAAAACCATGCATTGGAGAAAGTCAAGAAATGGTGATATTACAGACAATAAGTAAAGACAGTTCTAGAAGTTTAAGGGGTGTGCTTTGTCCCAAAGTTGAGATATTCGTCGAAATGTTCTGCTCAAAATTATAGAGCTTAGTATGGAGCCGCCATGTTGGAGCACCTCCTTGATCCTCCAATATGGCAGCCGGTAAATAGTGTAAACATCTGGATAAAACCTTTAACGGTTGTTTAGTTTTGGATGTGAGAATTTGATGATGTCATGTGCACACACTCTATAAGCCTTACCATAGAACTCCGACAGTAACGGCTCCTGTTACCGTGACTTTTTAGCAGGCAAAAGGGGCAACTACTTTCGGGTAGCCGTTACTTACTAGAAGCTGTTACTCTCACAGGTTTAGAAAACGTTAGAACGCTAATTTACAGTTATATATATATCGCAATGCACCATATCCATTGACTCTACTGCCAAACAAAAACAGCTAATACATCATAGTTTCAAGAAACCTTCAGTTCAGTTAACAATTAAAGAGGCCTAAACGTTGCATTACACTGTTATGAAACATGGCATGACAGGCATTTTGAGAACCCCGGGGGAGTTGACCCGTGGGATTTGCCATGGTTTCCCCCTTTATTTGCATTTTGTCCACACTCGCTTATCATTGCCTGCTTTGCTGTCAATTGGCACCTACCCTTTTGAATATTGCTTATCGACAAGTTAGCTATATTATAATTTGAAATAAAATCACAAGCTGTTTAGTCCTGCAGTTAGGCCCTTATCGATTGTGCTAGTAAAAGTAGCATATTATGCTAAAGTAGTGCCCGACTGTTTTCCAAATTATGCTCAAAATTATCCTCGTTTTTGAAAATTATGCCACTTTTTTTTAATGTGTGCTTACAAATACTAAACACTGACAGCACTAGTCCAAAAACCACGTCAGATGCCTCCCTGGTCTTATATTTGCTGTTGGTATTCTTCAAGTCAGGCTCTGATATCTAGACACAGCAATTTGAGCGGGTTCTGGCCTATCAGGCAGCTGTTCTCCTGGTAAGTTGTTCGACTCCATTTTGTTGCCTGTGAAAGTGGAAACAGGACCTATGCGATCTTACTTCCGGTGTGCCAAGTCCTCCAGACGACCAACGACGCAATAGTGCGGTAACCTTCTTCCTCTCGCCCAGACAATTGAAAATAGACTGAACTATCAAACTTGGACAGAACTTGAAAATAATCAATCTTATAGACCAAGCATGTCATGACTCTGCGGGTAATGTTCCTTTCAAGATTCTAAAAATATACCGATTATTCTAGCAGTACTACTTTTAGAGAAAGTTTTTCTCCAAATTATGCCAAAACTTATGCTAGCACAATCGACTAGGGCCTTAGGCTATTCCATCTGCATTGCGCTTGAGATCAGAGAGTTACTCTTTTGGTGACGTCTTTTAAGGGTCGCTATTTTCGTGCAGGCTGTTATATTCTGAGTGTTGTTTTCGGGCTTCAACAGGAAGTAAAAAAAAGTCAACGTTACTTTTAGGGAGCCGTTACTTTCTGGAGGGGGGGGAGGAGTATTACTTTCGGAACTCTTCAGTATTTATGATCATCGTCATACGGGGGTTTAGCACCTGGGTGACTTACAAGCATGCAAGTACTTTTAAAATGGACTTTGGACAATAAGATTATTTCCTTAACATGGTGTAACCAATAGGGCACAATCGTTCTTGGAGCAGGTCAACTTCAGTGTCCAGAGAGGTGCTCAGTACCTGGCGCTGAATGAAATTTTCATTTTATATTGCCAGTGACTTTTGTGGGGCAAACATTAGAAATTAAACGATTATATTAGATTATTTCAAACTCCCCTCCAATCAATCCAATAAATGAGTAAAGGGGTAAGTTTCTAAAGAAACTATGGTGCTGCGTCCGTGGGAGTATTACAGGATAATTTGGTTTTATCACCTGAGTTGATAATGCGAGTTGGCCACCATAAAGAGATTCGAAAGCTGATGTTTCGCTCCGACGAAGGGCTAGTGCTCAAAACGTCAGCTTAATTTTGAATCTCTTTACGGTGGCCAATTCACATTATCAACTCAGTTGATAAAACCAAATAATCCAATAAATGGACTGTCAATTTGTTCGTATAATTGATTAACAATATTTGTGCCAAAGCTGTATTCCAAAGTCAAATGATAAGCAAAGTTCTATTTTGACAAGGTTGACTCTAATATCGTGATTTTTCAGTTGTTCTATTATCACATTGACAAATAGCGATGATTTTATAACCAATAATTATTTCGTTATTTGACTAGCGGGTTTGCATTTCGCTGCTTTACACAGAAAATACCTCAAAATATAAAAAAAAATAGTGAAGTGGTCACTCTTTAATTTTAGTTGCTGTTTTTTAATTTTTTCGAAAGAAGTGTTGCGAAATTTAATTATCAATAGCCCTTTTCACGGTTAACGTTGCTCATTTGCATAGCAATAAAATCTAGCATAATATTATATGGGAGGCAATTTCGGGCTATTTTGTAGTTTTAGCCCGAAACTACCTCGCAGCCACGTTGGATTACATTGTAATGCAAATAAGAAAAGTTAACCGTGAAAAGGGCTATTGGACTATGTGCAACATAAGAATGTTTTAAAACATTTATCTGCAATACTAGCAAAACAGGGTTCGATTTCTATGGTGATAATAATGCCAGCTTCCAGCTTGGGCAGAATTGTTTCTGACACCAAAATGACAACTTAGCAATGTCTTTTTTCAGAATTTACCGGCTGGTTTGCAGTTTTCTTGGGAAGCTGGCAAGAACAACCGAGTTAAAAACCGCTATGGAAACATCACTTCCTGTGAGTAACTAGATCTTTATTTGTATATTTAACGAAACAAGATTACTGCCTGAAAAAACTGATTGCTGATTGTAATAAAAATGCCATTTTTGACTAGTTGTCATGCTCAAGCAAATGTGGATGTTTTCGTTCTATAAAAGTAACATTTATCTTCTTCCAAAAACGGAAAAAAGCTCTTCCCATTGAGCTTGAAGGGGGGTTCTTTCTTTTTAAGCCAATTTGGGCAGAAGCCTTATAGATGGTGTAAAGGCTCAGAAAGAAGGGTAGCTACATGTGTAAATCATATCGCACACAATATAACACACTGTGTATATGCTGTTGATGGGCCTTTTAGATCTTTCGTCCACAGTCACGAGTGGTAAAGCTGTGGCATCACATCAATGTCAATGAAAGGCTCTTTTTCTCAACAGATGACCATTCTCGTGTTGTGTTGGAAAAAGAAGAAGGTGACCCAAATTCTGACTACATCAACGCTAGTTACATGCCAGTAAGCTATGCACTTTCATGTTATTCTGCAGGGCATTCTTTGTTGTCGTAAGTGGTATTTGATTTCCTTACCAGGATGAATTTATTTAAATTTACATTTAGTCTGTCAGGAGTTCAAGACTTCAGCCTGGTTTTCACTAGCGACATAAGCATAAGCACAAGCGCAAGCATAATGCTCCGTTTTCACACAACGCAAGTGAACGCAAGCATAAGCGCAAGCACAAGAAAAAAGAAAAATTTTGATCCTTATGCTTGCGCTTGTGCTTGCGTCGCTAGTGAAAACCAGGCTTTACTATTTAGCAATAGTTTCGGATTAATATCAGTATCTGGGCAACGGTGCACGTACCCCTCCCCTAACCCAAATGTAACACCAACTTATTAACTTATTGTAACATGTTGGGTTAGGGGAGGGGTAGGTGCACAGTTGCCCAGATACTCGGTTAACTTTTCTTATTTGCATTACAATGTAATCCAACGTGGCTGCGAGGTAGTTTCGGGCTAAAACTACAAAATAGCCCGAAATTGCCTCCCATATAATATTATGCTAGATTTTATTGCTATGCAAATGAGCAACGTTAACCGTGAAAAGGGCTATTGATAATTAAATTTCGCAACACTTCTTTCGAAAAAATTAAAAAACAGCAACTAAAATTAAAGAGTGACCACTTCACTATTTTTTTTTTATATTTTGAGGTATTTTCTGTGTAAAGCAGCGAAATGCAAACCCGCTAGTCAAATAACGAAATAATTATTGGTTATAAAATCATCGCTATTTGTCAATGTGATAATAGAACAACTGAAAAATCACGATATTAGAGTCAACCTTGTCAAAATAGAACTTTGCTTATCATTTGACTTTGGAATACAGCTTTGGCACAAATATTGTTAATCAATTATACGAACAAATTGACAGTCCATTTATTGGATTATTTGGTTTTATCAACTGAGTTGATAATGTGAATTGGCCACCGTAAAGAGATTCAAAATTAAGCTGACGTTTTGAGCACTAGCCCTTCGTCGGAGCGAAACATCAGCTTTCGAATCTCTTTATGGTGGCCAACTCGCATTATCAACTCAGGTGATAAAACCAAATTATCCTGTAATACTCCCACGGACGCAGCACCATAGTTTCTTTAGAAACTTACCCCTTTACTCATTTATTGGATTGATTGGAGGGGAGTTTGAAATAATCTAATATAATCGTTTAATTTCTAATGTTTGCCCCACAAAAGTCACTGGCAATATAAAATGAAAATTTCATTCAGCGCCAGGTACTGAGCACCTCTCTGGACACTGAAGTTGACCTGCTCCAAGAACGATTGTGCCCTATTGGTTACACCATGTTAAGGAAATAATCTTATTGTCCAAAGTCCATTTTAAAAGTACTTGCATGCTTGTAAGTCACCCAGGTGCTAAACCCCCGTATGACGATGATCATAAATACTGAAGAGTTCCGAAAGTAATACTCCTCCCCCCCCTCCAGAAAGTAACGGCTCCCTAAAAGTAACGTTGACTTTTTTTTACTTCCTGTTGAAGCCCGAAAACAACACTCAGAATATAACAGCCTGCACGAAAATAGCGACCCTTAAAAGACGTCACCAAAAGAGTAACTCTCTGATCTCAAGCGCAATGCAGATGGAATAGCCTAAGGCCCTAGTCGATTGTGCTAGCATAAGTTTTGGCATAATTTGGAGAAAAACTTTCTCTAAAAGTAGTACTGCTAGAATAATCGGTATATTTTTAGAATCTTGAAAGGAACATTACCCGCAGAGTCATGACATGCTTGGTCTATAAGATTGATTATTTTCAAGTTCTGTCCAAGTTTGATAGTTCAGTCTATTTTCAATTGTCTGGGCGAGAGGAAGAAGGTTACCGCACTATTGCGTCGTTGGTCGTCTGGAGGACTTGGCACACCGGAAGTAAGATCGCATAGGTCCTGTTTCCACTTTCACAGGCAACAAAATGGAGTCGAACAACTTACCAGGAGAACAGCTGCCTGATAGGCCAGAACCCGCTCAAATTGCTGTGTCTAGATATCAGAGCCTGACTTGAAGAATACCAACAGCAAATATAAGACCAGGGAGGCATCTGACGTGGTTTTTGGACTAGTGCTGTCAGTGTTTAGTATTTGTAAGCACACATTAAAAAAAAGTGGCATAATTTTCAAAAACGAGGATAATTTTGAGCATAATTTGGAAAACAGTCGGGCACTACTTTAGCATAATATGCTACTTTTACTAGCACAATCGATAAGGGCCTAACTGCAGGACTAAACAGCTTGTGATTTTATTTCAAATTATAATATAGCTAACTTGTCGATAAGCAATATTCAAAAGGGTAGGTGCCAATTGACAGCAAAGCAGGCAATGATAAGCGAGTGTGGACAAAATGCAAATAAAGGGGGAAACCATGGCAAATCCCACGGGTCAACTCCCCCGGGGTTCTCAAAATGCCTGTCATGCCATGTTTCATAACAGTGTAATGCAACGTTTAGGCCTCTTTAATTGTTAACTGAACTGAAGGTTTCTTGAAACTATGATGTATTAGCTGTTTTTGTTTGGCAGTAGAGTCAATGGATATGGTGCATTGCGATATATATATAACTGTAAATTAGCGTTCTAACGTTTTCTAAACCTGTGAGAGTAACAGCTTCTAGTAAGTAACGGCTACCCGAAAGTAGTTGCCCCTTTTGCCTGCTAAAAAGTCACGGTAACAGGAGCCGTTACTGTCGGAGTTCTATGGTAAGGCTTATAGAGTGTGTGCACATGACATCATCAAATTCTCACATCCAAAACTAAACAACCGTTAAAGGTTTTATCCAGATGTTTACACTATTTACCGGCTGCCATATTGGAGGATCAAGGAGGTGCTCCAACATGGCGGCTCCATACTAAGCTCTATAATTTTGAGCAGAACATTTCGACGAATATCTCAACTTTGGGACAAAGCACACCCCTTAAACTTCTAGAACTGTCTTTACTTATTGTCTGTAATATCACCATTTCTTGACTTTCTCCAATGCATGGTTTTTGATTTTATTTTTGATTGCGCGACAATGCAGACACTCTATTTAGCACCAACCACGTGCACATAAAAAATAGGAGAGTTATTTGGTATTTTACACCAGTCATCTTACCTTAAATTCCTCTCGCAGAACAATTGCTCCGTTACTTGACTTGTTCCTGACGTATTTTGCAAACTCAGCCACAGGAATTGGTTTGGGTTTACCATCTTCTGCTTCACTATACACCAATTCTTCTTCTTCAGGGGGAGTTACTTTCACAACATCTAGGTAAAACAATTTGCATAACATTTTGCTGGTCTTCTGCTATGGTACCATGCGCATGCGCAGGTAAAACGCCTGACAAGTTCACTTCACTTCCGTTGATTTGGAAAGGCTTATATATTGACCTGTTGGAATTTCGTCTCAACACGTTGTGTTAAGTATACATGTACTGTGTGCAAAAAAAAGTGAGGGGCGACTTTCCGTCTCACAACCTTGGCACCTCGTAGCTTGAACGTTGACTTTACACTTGAAATTTGCAGTTTTAATTCTAAGTAACTCAAACGTTCTTTCCCTTATTCAGCTTTTCACCTTCCTTCGCTCTCTTTGCTATCTCTGTTACTTATGCTTACAAAGAGAACGACACTTGTAACATAGTTAGTCTAAGCTCAACCATTTGACTTCTGAAAAACAAACAATGATCAAAGGGTTTTCCCTGAAAAGTGCGACTTTCCTTACAGTATTAACAGCATTTAAGCACTCTAACATATATCCACACTTTGCTTTGAGTGCTATATATATTTTGTAACACTTCGTTCGCAATTGCCTTGCGTCTTAAACAAAGGCCAAGGCAGTCTTTTTTAATCTTAGATCTTCATTGAATGATCACATCTTTTTTTTGGTTTTTGAATATAACTAAAACAATAACTCTCTCAGAATTATAATGCAAGAAACATTGCCTTTGCAATTGTGCTATGTATTGAAAGATAACATCTTACACTACCTTGCTGCTGCTGTTGAATGTCAACCATATTTTGATAAACTGAATTGGTCAAGCTTGCAGTCGTATCAACTGAGCCACGTGAAATGTCATCAAGTTCAAAAGGAGTCCTGCCACGTTTGTTTTGTCTTTGTGACTGTTTCTTCCTTTTGATCAAAAAACAACACGTACTATGCAGACTACACATACAACACAAATAAAGTTTGGACATATTTCACCACATTGGGAATTTGGTTCCTGTAGAAAAATAGGGACCTTAAGCATCGACAACGAAATGGCATGACGACGACGGGCGGAAGTAAAATTTTCCCGCGCAAGGGTTCTGCGTATGTGCGATGTTGTCAAAACGTCGTCTAGCCTTCGTCAACGACTGAATCTCAGCAGATTTTCGTTCTGGTGAAAACGTAAGTAAATAACTAAACTTTTACATGCTGATAAACATCCATCTCCACCTTCCGTTGTAATGATTGTTTTTTGTATTATTTGCAGACCAGTGGAAGTCAAAAGTTTAACAGTTTAGCGAATTTCAACAAACTAAAATGACTTTTCTTTCAGAAGGATCCGAAACCACGGCTGGCGAGCAAGAACCAGTTTAGCGAACCTATGGATCATGTCCCCATATCTGCATGGGAATGAAAGCCGCTTCAACAGCATACAGAGACCTTCTAGTCCATCACAAACAGAGCGCTGACTAGAAGTAATTATGTCAGGGATTTGCAAAATTTCCTTCAGAATTCGTATATCTCGTTTTCCAAAACGAAACTCCATCGAGCTCTTCCAGGTCAAAAGGCGCGTACGAATCATACGGAAAGTCAAGGTTTTTCGATGCAAAGAGGTCGTACAGAACAACAAATTCATCATCATCGATAAAGCCATCATTGTGATTAATTAGAAGCAGATTTCGGACTTTTGAAGGCCATAGCGAGAGCAACTAGTCCGAGAACCAAAGCTCGTCGTCTCCTCAAAACTAAGAACGAAACCCTCGACCCAATCCTCCTTGGATTGTGAACGTCGTCGTCGTGCATCACCTTGTCGATGCTTAAGGTCCCTAATATGTCATGACGCCTACATGTAACTGATGCTTAGCCAAAAAGGTATAACGACAGCTTCACTAGGAAACACGCAGTGTACAAACCTAAACTACTATTGCTTAACTCTAGTCTCAGTCAGTAGCATAGTGACCAGGAACATGTTGCTACATATATTACCCTTGTCCGTGTTTGTGTCCTCTGTCAGTGTGGATGGGATGCTAGTCCATTAGCATAGCCTCCTGCACCTCAACATAAACACGCACACAAACAACAACAATCCCCCACTTTGCTCTTTTGAAGGGCTGATGTGGCATCAACCTGACATTGATAAATATCTGAATGTTTCCCTTGACCACTGACAGAGCTCAACAGTTTCTTTGAGAAACGATTTCTACATTACACACTAACAAATGATTTTCTCAGGCTGCCCTACCACTGTTCCCATTAATAATATACCCATTTAGCCACTGTAGGAGTAAAATAGCACTTTAAAGTACCCACAGTGACAGGCTCGGTAATAACCCTCCCATTGAGTACTTCAACAGCAATATATGAACTCTAATCTCAGAAAGACATCTAAGAATTCCATGGCATATCCTTAACAATCTTACTGGATAGTGGAATGCTACAAGATAACAAACATACCTCCGATACCAAACTATGGCAATTAGTGCTGCTAAAATAAGCAACAACAGGACAACAGGCACAGCAACAAACACAGGATTAAATGAATCAGAACCCTCATTTCCTTCCTTATCTCCAACATCTATATTAAAAAGATAGAAAGTATGATATTAAGCGACATGATAATATTACTATACATTAAACGTAGCAAATACATATGTTGTGTACAATGCACTGTATCCAAAGCAAACAAAATCAGTCAAACTTATACTCGATGCAATCAGTGGACAAACGCGTCGAGATCGAAGAGTAAACATGTCAGTGATTTCTTATTACAACATCCAAACGCAAGTCAAGTGCCAGTCTAGTTAGGCTAAATTCCAGTATCAACAAAACGATTGGACGTTCTGCTAACTTTCCACGTGTGAGGTTAGTCGTCTAAAGGTTGAGATGTAACAACTCTGGATAGAAAGAAGCACTAGTACTAAAAGAATCAAGTACAGGACAAGGTCCTTTAGTTATTAGGCTAAAACTCACGCTGTGTACATTTAACAAATTGACGTCAGTTTTTTATGCGTCTGTCCTGCTATTGATCTTGAATTTCGTCATAACATTGTCAAAGTAGTCTGCGGATCCACTCCGCTATCGCCTCGTGGATCCACAGCTACTTTGACAATGTTATGACGAAATTCATTGTCAATAACAGGACCGATGCATCAAAAACTGACATCAATTTGTTTTTTACGATAATAAATTGTTGAATTGCCCGCTCTCGCTCGCTGATGCATCGCATGAATTTCAAATTCATGTGTCTGTCCGCATGTTGACAATAAAATTTAACCAATGAGCCCGCCTGAATTTCTGCAGTTATCGTAAAAAGCCAACTGGTCAGCTTCCCACCAGTTGGAACTCGTAATAGTCAACGTTCTATTTGAAATATTTGTTTATTTATTTACAGTCAGCTGTACAGTGTCCTCAATTAGCACACCAGTGCTAAATACATCTGACACTTGAAGAGAGTAATTTAATTATCTATTATTTATTATTATTAAAGATCCAGTAAAATAACAATGGATTCCAAAATTACTTATAGTAAATGTAAATTCGTACCTGGAGGAGCAACAACAATTCTGGCGACTTTGCTGACTTCTCCTTTTAAAATTTGCTACGAAAAACAAGATTAAAAACATGAAGTGAGGAGCACTTTCAGAGGCTGAAGAGTGGTTCCATAAAAAAGACACGAAGTCTTAAGGTTTATTAAGAACCCAAACCTAAATTTCAAAATAAATGAATGGAGATGTGTAGTACTTACGCCATGTCAGACACCTTAAAAATCTTAAGATTCAAATCTCAAGATTCTATTTCAAAATGATTATTTGATTCAAACTCTCATATTTAACCACTGGATGAATATACAACATGAAAAATGATCACAGTTGTAAAAGTACATTTGAAATTTGACTCAAAGAATAATTTCCCTGTGAATTTGAGATAGATTGCAAAACTGATTCACATTTACTTACGCCACTGTCTCGGGTCAGAGCTCTTTGGAAGATGACATACGCTTTTCCTCTCTCAAGTGCTTTATTAACAAAATCTCCATACTTTATGTCATCACCAACAGTGAATTTCCAAGATTCCCTGTACACTGGAGCATTTGGTATCTCAGCAGCAATGTAAAAGTTTTCTTTGTTGGTGTTATTTACATCTTTCGGTTTTGAATCATAATCGTCTGAAGTATTTCAGTTCCATCGACAACTTTCAGAACTATAACTTGATAAGCGCTGAAATGTACAAAAAAGAAACCGTGACATTCTCACTAATGTCACAAGCTGAACCATGGAATTGTGGAAAACCTTAATGATTTAATGCCTAAGATTATAATGCAAACTTTGCTCGCCCAGAATTTGTGGTGCGAAAATAAGACAATCTTTGCTTCGTCGTACAAATGTAGAAATATAAGTTATTCATTGTTATCTTATCCGAGTCATTATCCATCTCATGAAAATAAAGTTGGAGATGCATGTACGTCATTGAACTTTTCATTCAGAAACAGTGGGTATATATTTGAGATCTACATATCAAGCGACCTGATCATATGAAAAAAAAGATATACTCAATTATTCATTGTATCCCACCATGATGTGAAATAATGCCTTCTCTGTTTTTTTTGAGGCGATAACTCTTGAAGTTTTTACATGGTACTCCAGCTTCGTACCTGAAGCTCCAAATGCAATTGTGACATCTACATGAAAATCTACTCCATCTAAAGGAAAAGCAACTTGTCGATATCTACAACACAATGCTAACAATTACCTTATTGGACCATTCCTTTGTTCCACAGGCCACAGATAAATTCCAGTGACTGACTCAGTGACGGTCACATCGGTCAAATTAAGTACAACGGGTGCAAATGGAGCTACCAAAGAAAGAAACAGTCATGTAGTTACACCATCTGTGTACTACTTGATCTACTCAGGAGCTAACCATGAAAATGTTCCTTTTTCTGTGAGAGTTTGGCTAGTTTTGTCTACTTAAAAGAGCTTAAATGTCATGATATAAAAAAGTCCTTGTTTGTCACCAACAAATATAATCAACTCAAAGGAAACTAAATTTCACGTCAAATAAACAATCTTTAACAGTAATAGACTTAGAAGTAACAATAAACCAGAAGACTGATCAGAGACTGATCTTTCTTTGAGATTTCATTTGCAATCCTAGTTAGACGCGCATTTAAATGCAATACAATGCAATGTAAGCAGAGAAACAATAAGGAGCTATTTAAAAAAGAAAAAGTGTTTCATTCCCTTAATAAATAGGGTATTACACTGCAGTATTGGGAAAGATATGGGGTAATTAGCATATGCTGGACGACGGAGCGTATATCCATTTATTCATTTATACATAAACTTTTCTTGGACCCTTTTTGCAGCTTCACTTTGCAACATAATAGGTATCGTATAAAGGAATATTTCAAGCATTAATCACCATTACTGTACCAGGCAGCAGTTAAGATGTTATACAGCACATTTGACATTACAACTCAACACAGAAAGGAGTAACTATGCGTTTTTGCACATGACATCTGACAGTGGGCTTGTTTGTTTACAGTAGCTAGGATAGTTTACATTACCAGTTAGAAACTCTGACTGGATAGCATCACAACTATGTTAACATTTTACAAATGAAGCCAAAAAATAGGGTTTCATTTCTGAGAAATATGAATACAAAATTCGATTCAGGAATTGAATTAGAAAATTTATATCAAAGTCATCAAGAAATGCTCACCTTCCCTTCTTGTTTCCACTTCCACATTTGAAGATGAACTACTGCCACAAACAGAGGTTGCATACACCTCGAAATCATAGTGAGAGCCTGGCACTAGATTCTTCACGGAATATGTTGTTGCCTCTATTTTTTCTTTTAAGCCCTCATGTTTAAAACTGTTATTGTAAGACTTTGTTCCACTGTACTTTACCTTAACAGGTAAAACAACAAGTTAATTCTAACATTGTAAGACCAAACTGCATCTAAATTAATGTCACAAAATGACAATAATTTAATCAGCAGTGTTTACTGTCCCAAGAAATCAACAATCAGACCAAACTGATTCCAGACAATTTTAACGTCAAGTATGCTCACTTTGACGTGAAAAATCTTGCACCTACTCAAAATGTTCATGTTAGGAAAACTGGAGATCATTTTTCAGTAAACACTTCATCCACAGAGATCCAGGGCCAGTTAATTGGGGCGAGATGAACTACACTCGGCAAAAATTGTACATTTAATTTTGCCACTACATTTCTGCCATGTTTTCTTCCTCCTGTCCCAACTAACTGCCCTTGGGTGTCCAAGGATTTGAACATGTATATCTTCATTTTACTTACTGTGTAACTGGTCTTTTCCCTTGTGGTAACATTTGGTTTTTTCCACTCCAGTGTGACTTCTGTGGTTCCAGAATTGTTTTCCTTCAGATCCCAAAGAGATTCTGGCCCTTGATGACGATGACAAAATGAGGTGTACAGAAATGCAGTCACAAACGCTTAGAACATACACAAGTACATACATGTTTGCTTTCAGAATGTGAGGTCCGGTTAAACTGCATTATTAAAAGCTCGATCGCTGGACAATGCAATTCAAGGCTTTTCACTGACTAAATCATTATCTGATGATATACGAGTATTTATTTCATGCTCTTCAAATTTGTCAAGCGTATGCGTGATCTCTTGGGTGTATTTATTTTTTCTGTTATTCATCTTTCTATATTTGTTGGCTATCTATCATGTCATCCGTGTCCAGCACATGAAGTAATTGTTTATTATCTTATTCCTTACCATGCCTACTTATACACTGGTTTAAATAACATGCAATGTCATGTCGGTATTCTCGGTATTGGACTGGAACTAGCATGCAATGGAGGCTCACGCGGAGGAATATCATTAAAAAGAGATTAATGTCATTTGCATTTGAAAACACTCCCTGTATTAGCCTAAGTTGCAAGCTAAAAGGCCATGTTCGATATATGAATATTCTAACGTGGCTACGAGGCTTAAATATTTGTGTTTCTCTTTTTCTCTCAATTCCCAAGAGATAAAAAAAAAACACACCACATACAGACGTTTGTCCTGAAAGCATCGGAGCCATATTGAGAGTGACCTATTGCAGTCCAATACCAAGAATACGAATATGGTTTATTTAGGACACATGTTTTTTCCCTAAATTACCCAGATGATATAGTTTATCAACTTAGTAATTCTGATTGGAATGCAATGTTTATTTATATCATACATGTTTTTGAAAACGTGTCGCTACTTTGTGAAGGACTACAGAATATTCAAGTTTCATTATTTTTAATTGTACTCACTTGATGTTTGCAATATCATAGGTTGGACTATAGGGTCCAGGACCTGCTTTAGTGTAAGCTCTAACAGACACATTGTACTGGGAACAAAGCGACAAATCATACAGGACAACAAATGTTGTTGTTGTATTTAAGTTCTGCTGCTGATAAGAGATCTTTTTCGGCGTTTTACTCTTGACACCAACTCCTCCTTGACGTCATACAAGATAACCTTTACCATAACTCTCTTCCCTTGTAAGAGGAGCCCAAGAAATGTTGAAGGTGGTCTTGTCAGTTCTGAGGGTGAAACATTATCTGGACCAACGCTTGGTTCTTTACAAGGAAACAAAAAAAACATTAAAAAAAAAACGTGCTGGTGCAGAGAACTTTGAATTTTTCAATACCATGAGATAATCAACGACAAAATTGTACAAGAACAACACACATAACCTCAATCATATGACTTACTGTATTTACACCCAAAGATCGAAACTAGTTGATAAAAACTGATTAATACAAATCCAGGATAGTTGATTAAGGGCTTTTCTGAGATTAATTTCTCTTGTGAGAATCCGTTTTAAGGCATCATGGTAGGTGGATTTTTAAGAAAAATGCCAAAAAATCTTTTTTTCACTGTTCAAATTGAGAAGACTGAAGAAAAATAATTTGTAGAAAGAATGGAGAAAAAAGCTTTTTTTACTTTTTACGATAAAGAGAAAAACTGTTTTATGAAACTCATGAAATCTCTTTCCGGGCGCGTTGACAGCTCTAATTAAAATTCACCGCCAGTTGTCACATGTAATGCGAATTGGGGCGGTGTGATATTTTATTTGCGCACGCGAAACCGTTCTTGATCTGGTTGTTTCATCGCAATGTTAAGTATTCGTTCTTGTCAAATTTTTCTTTATGTCAGGACAACAACCTGCAAGAAAACTTCTTGCCCAGTTTTCATCTCCGAAGAAGCTGAAGAGGCGAAAATCTGGTGGAACCAGCAAGTTCATCGTCGAACAAGATCTTTGGCTCCTGATCTGAGTGACCTGTGAGGGTCCGCATTATGTTTAAGCTAGAAGAATGGTTGAAGGAACTCGAGGACACAAATCCCGCAATGAAGCTGAAGATCAGTATACAACAAGTGCTAGTTCGCACGAAATTGCTAGAGAACGGACGTGATTCCGGAACTACCACAGCGAGAGAATCAAGTTAAGCACAGATGTAGATGTAGACGATATACACCTCAAAATTCCCTCCCTTTGGCTTCACGAGGCATATATGATTTCAGAAAATGTCTGGAGAACGAATACATTTACATTTATTGATATACATTGTACTTGAAAAACACTGAAAAGGAAACTACAGAGGATAAAAGGAAATTTTGTATTTGTCCTCTTCTAATTGTTACTTTGATAAAAGGAAACTGAACCTACCATACTCTGGGATATCTACAGCTGAAGTAGCATTTTCTCCAGGTTTGATAGTAACAGCTCTGACATAGAACTGATAGGTCAGTCCTCCCAACACATCAACTAAGTAGCTTAAAGTGTCTTTTCCAAAGGTCCCTTTCTGTGTATCTTTCTCGTGGCCATAAACAAAGTGTAATTCCCTGATAATCCCATTGGCTTTTATTGGCTTACTCCAGGTATAGGTTTACTCTTGGGCCGTGATACTTGTTCTGGAGCTATATTAGTTGATTGAGGGTGCTGAACATCAGGTGCTGGTGAGAGAAACCACAATTTTAAGCCCTGCAATCTATTTTATCGTTATAGATATCCATATAGTATAAATTATTTGCAGTGTAGTGCATGTTCCCTGGAAACTATTAAGAACTGAAAAAATATTATTGACTTGTGCCAATATAACATAAGAAACACACTCTCACTCATAGAATGCTATACTGTATGTCTCCTACTAAGTGTGATATAACTCTTAATACATACATCAGCTTGGAATCAGTCCTATTGCAGTGTAACAACAACCCTACTCCCAGCTTCCTTCACAACCTGAGCCTTTAACCTTTAACAAACACTGGATGAAATAATAGTTCGATCATGTTTGGCTGTAGGTATGTAGATTGCACCTAACCATCATGCCGACTGTTCTCTGGGCGATAACCAAAGCAATAATACAAAAGGGGGCACTTGTAATTTTTATTCACAAGATATTAATAAATAAAATAAATATCTTAATTGACCACTCCCCCTATAGGACTTTTCAGAGCTGATGTATGTATTAAGAGTTATATCACACTAGTAGGAGACATACAGTATAGCATTCTATGAGTGAGAGTTGTGTTTCTTATGTTTATATTGGCACAAGTCAATAATTATTTTCAGTTTCTTAATAGTTTCCCAGGGAACATGCACTACACTGCAAATAATTATACCTATATGGATATCTATAACGATAAAAATAGATTGCAGGGCTTAAAATTGTGGTTTCTCTCACCAGCAACCTGATGTTCCAGCCACCCTCAATCATACTAATTATAGGCTCCAGACAAGTATCACGGCCCAAGAGTAAAAACCTTACCTGGAGTAAGCCAATAAAAGCCAATGGGATTATCAGGAATTTACACTTTTGTTTTTATGGGCCACGAGAAAAGATTACACAGAAAGGGACCTTTGGAAAAAAGAACACTTTAAAGCTTACTTAGTTGATGTGTTGGGAGGACTGACCCTATCAGTTTTCTATGTCAGAAGCTGTTTACTATCAAACCTGGAGAAAAATGGCTACTTCAGGCTGTAGATATCCCAGAGGTATGGTAGGTTTCAGTTTCCTTTTATTCAAAGTAAACAAATTAGAAGAGACAAATACAAAAATTTTTCCTTTTATCCTCTGTAGTTTCCTTTTCAGTGTTTTTTCAAGTAACAATGTATATCCAATAAAATGTAAAATGTATTCGTTCTCCCCAGACATTTTTTTCTGAAATCATATATGCCTCGTGAAGCCAAAGGGAGGGAATTTTTGAGGTGTATATCGTCCTACATCTACATCTGTGCTTAACTTGATCTCTCGCTGTTGGTAGTTCCGGAATCAACGTTCCGTTTCTCTAGCAATTTTTCGTGCGACTAGCACTTGTTGTATTAACTGATCTTCAGCTTCATTGGGCGGGATTTGTGGTCCCTCGGAGTTGCCTTCAAACCATTCTTCTTAGCTTAAAACATAATTGCGACCCACAGTCACTCAGATCAGGAGCCAAAGATCTTGTTCGACGATGAACTTGCTGGTTCCCACCAGATTTTTCGGCCTCTTCAGCTTCTTCGGAGATGAAAATGGGCAAGAAGTTTTTCTTGCCAGGTTGTTTTTTGTCCTGACATAAAGAAAAAATTTGAACAAGAAAACGAAATACTTTAAACTTGCGATGAAACAACCCAGATCAAGAAACGGTTTCGCGTGCGCAAATAAAAATATCACACCGCAATTCGCATTACATGTGACAACTGGCGGTGAATTTTTAATTAGAGCTGTCCAACGCGCGGAAAAGAGATTTCATGAGTTTTCATAAAACAGGTTTTTCTCTTTATCGTAAAAAAAGTAAAAAAAGCTTTTTTTTCTCCATTCTTTTCTACAAATTATTTTTTTCTTCAGTCTTCTCAATTTGAACAGTTGAAAAAAAAAGATTTTTTGCATTTTTTCTTAAAAAATCCACCTACCATGATGCCTTAAAACGGATTTCTCCACAAGAGAAATTAATCTCAGAAAAGCCCTTAATCAACTATCCTGGATTTGGTATTAATCAGTTTTTATCAACTAGTTTTCGATCTTTGGTGTAAATACAGTAAGTCATATGATTGAGGGTTATTGTGTTTGTTTTTCTTGTACAATTTTGTCGGTTGATTATCTCATGGTATTGAAAAATTTCAAAGTTTCTCTGCACCAGCACGTTTTTTCTTTTAATGTGTTTTTTTTGTTTTCCCTTGTAAAAGAAACCAAGCGTTGGTCCAGATAATGTTTTCACCCTCAGAAACTGAACAAGGACCACCTTCAAACATTTCTTGGGCTCCTCTTACAAGGGAAGAGAGTTATGGTAAAGTTATCTTGTATGACGTCCAAGGAGGGAGGTTGGTTGTCAAGAGTAAAACGCCGAAAAGATCTCTTATCAGCAGCAGAAACATTAAATACAACAACAACATTTTGTTGTCCTGTATGATTTGTCCGCTTTGTGTTTCCCAGTACAATGTGGTCTGTTAGAGCTTACACTAAAGCAGGTCCTGGACCCTATAGTCAACCTATGATAATTGCAAAACATCAAGTGAGTACAATTAAAAAATAATGAAAACTTGATATTCTGGTAGTCCTTCACAAAAGTAGCGACAACGTTTTCAAAAACATGTATGATATAAATAAACATTGCATTCCAATCAGAATTACTAAGTTGATAAACTATATCATCTGGGTAATTTAGGGAAAAAACATGTGTCCTAAATAAACCATATTCGTATTCTTGGTATTGGACTGCAATAGGTCACTCTCAATATGGCTCCGATGCTTTCAGGACAAACGTCTGTATGTGGTGTGTTTTTTTTTTAATCTCTTGGGAATTGAGAGAAAAAAAGAAACACACAAATATTTAAGCCTCGTAAGCCACGTTAGAATATTCATATATCGAACATGGCCTTTTAGCTTGCAACTTAGGCTAATACAGGGAGTGTTTTCAAATGCAAATGACATTAATCTCTTTTTAATGATATTCCTCCGCGTGAGCCTCCATTGCATGCTAGTTCCAGTCCAATACCGAGAATACCGACATGACATTGCATGTTATTTAAACCAGTGTATAAGTAGGCATGGTAAAGGAATAAGATAATAAACAATTACTTCATGTGCTGGACACGGATGACATGATAGATAGCCAACAAATATAGAAAGATGAATAACAGAAAAAAATAAATACACCCAAGAGATCACGCATACGCTTGACAAATTTGAAGAGCATGAAATAAATACTCGTATATCATCAGATAATGATTTAGTCAGTGAAAAGCCTTGAATTGCATTGTCCAGCGATCGAGCTTTTAATAATGCAGTTTAACCGGACCTCACATTCTGAAAGCAAACATGTATGTACTTGTGTATGTTCTAAGCGTTTGTGACTGCATTTCTGTACACCTCATTTTGTCATCGTCATCAAGGGCCAGAATCTCTTTGGGATCTGAAGGAAAACAATTCTGGAACCACAGAAGTCACACTGGAGTGGAAAAAACCAAATGTTACCACAAGGGAAAAGACCAGTTACACAGTAAGTAAAATGAAGATATACATGTTCAAATCCTTGGACACCCAAGGGCAGTTAGTTGGGACAGGAAGGAAGAAAACATGGCAGAAATGTAGTGGCAAAATTAAAATGTACAATTTTTGCCGAGTGTAGTTCATCTCGCCCCAATTAACTGGCCCTGGATCTCTGTGGATGAAGTGTTACTGAAAAAATGATCTCCAGTTTTTCCTAACATGAAACATTTTGAGTAGGTGCAAGATTTTTCACGTCAAAAGTGAGCATACTTGACGTTAAAATTGTCTGGAATCAGTTTGGTCTGATTGTTGATTTCTTGGGACAGTAAACACTGCTGATTAAATTATTGTCATTTTGTGACATTAATTTAGATGCAGTTTGGTCTTACAATGTTAGAATTTAACTTGTTGTTTTACCTGTTAAGGTAAAGTACAGTGGAACAAAGTCTTACAATAACAGTTTTAAACATGAGGGCTTAAAAGAAAAAATAGAGGCAACAACATATTCCGTGAAGAATCTAGTGCCAGGCTCTCACTATGATTTCGAGGTGTATGCAACCTCTGTTTGTGGCAGTAGTTCATCTTCAAATGTGGAAGTGGAAACAAGAAGGGAAGGTGAGCATTTCTTGATGACTTTGATATAAATTTTCTAATTCAATTCCTGAATCGAATTTTTGTATTCATATTTCTCAGAAATGAAACCCTATTTTTGGCTTCATTTGTAAAATGTTAACATAGTTGTGATGCTATCCAGTCAGAGTTTCTAACTGGTAATGTAAACCTATCCTAGCTACTGTAAAACAAACAAGCCCACTGTCAGATGTCATGTGCAAAAACGCATAGTTACTCCTTTCTGTGTTGAGTTGTAATGTCAAATGTGCTGTATAACATCTTAACTGCTGCCTGGTACAGTAATGGTGATTAATGCTTGAAATATTCCTTTATACGATACCTATTATGTTGCAAAGTGAAGCTGCAAAAAAGGGTCCAAGAAAAGTTTATGTATAAATGAATAAATGGATATACGCTCCGGTCGTCCAGCATATGCTAATTACCCCATATCTTTTCCCATTACTGCAGTGTAATACCCTATTTATTAAGGAATGAAACACTTTTTCTTTTTTAAATAGCTCCTTATTGTTTTCTCTGCTTACATTGCATTGTATTGCATTTAAATGCGCGTCTAACTAGGATTGCCAAAATGAAATCTCAAAGAAAGATCAGTCTCTGATCAGTCTTCTGGTTTATTGTTACTTCTAAGTCTATTACTGTTAAAGATTGTTTATTTGACGTGAAAATTTTAGTTTTCCTTTGAGTTTGATTTATATTTGTTGGTGACAAAACAAGGACTTTTTTATATCATGACATTTAAGCTCTTTTAAGTAGACAAAACTAGCCAAACTCTCACAGAAAAAGGAACATTTTCATGTTAGCTCCTGAGTAGATCAAGTAGTAC
The DNA here is from genome assembly GCA_019787425.1 of Platygyra sinensis. Lineage (NCBI taxonomy): Eukaryota > Metazoa > Cnidaria > Anthozoa > Scleractinia > Merulinidae > Platygyra > Platygyra sinensis. The sequence goes on along the minus strand of JAHPZR010047423.1, from coordinate 2,470 downwards.
ACAGATGGTGTAACTACATGACTGTTTCTTTCTTTGGTAGCTCCATTTGCACCCGTTGTACTTAATTTGACCGATGTGACCGTCACTGAGTCAGTCACTGGAATTTATCTGTGGCCTGTTGGAACAAAGGAATGGTCCAATAAGGTAATTGTTAGCATTGTGTTGTGTAGATATCGACAAGTTGCTTTTCCTTTAGATGGAGTAGATTTTTCATGTAGATGTCACAATTGCATTTGGAGCTTCAGGTACGAAGCTGGAGTACCATGTAAAAACTTCAAGAGTTATCGCCTCAAAAAAAACAGAGAAGGCATTATTTCACATCATGGTGGGATACAATGAATAATTGAGTATATCTTTTTTTTCATATGATCAGGTCGCTTGATATGTAGATCTCAAATATATACCCACTGTTTCTGAATGAAAAGTTCAATGACGTACATGCATCTCCAACTTTATTTTCATGAGATGGATAATGACTCGGATAAGATAACAATGAATAACTTATATTTCTACATTTGTACGACGAAGCAAAGATTGTCTTATTTTCGCACCACAAATTCTGGGCGAGCAAAGTTTGCATTATAATCTTTAGGCATTAAATCATTAAGGTTTTCCACAATTCCATGGTTCAGCTTGTGACATTAGTGAGAATGTCACGGTTTCTTTTTTGTACATTTCAGCGCTTATCAAGTTATAGTTCTGAAAGTTGTCGATGGAACTGAAATACTTCCAGACGATTATGATTCAAAACCGAAAGATGTAAATAACACCAACAAAGAAAACTTTTACATTGCTGCTGAGATACCAAATGCTCCAGTGTACAGGGAATCTTGGAAATTCACTGTTGGTGATGACATAAAGTATGGAGATTTTGTTAATAAAGCACTTGAGAGAGGAAAAGCGTATGTCATCTTCCAAAGAGCTCTGACCCGAGACAGTGGCGTAAGTAAATGTGAATCAGTTTTGCAATCTATCTCAAATTCACAGGGAAATTATTCTTTGAGTCAAATTTCAAATGTACTTTTACAACTGTGATCATTTTTCATGTTGTATATTCATCCAGTGGTTAAATATGAGAGTTTGAATCAAATAATCATTTTGAAATAGAATCTTGAGATTTGAATCTTAAGATTTTTAAGGTGTCTGACATGGCGTAAGTACTACACATCTCCATTCATTTATTTTGAAATTTAGGTTTGGGTTCTTAATAAACCTTAAGACTTCGTGTCTTTTTTATGGAACCACTCTTCAGCCTCTGAAAGTGCTCCTCACTTCATGTTTTTAATCTTGTTTTTCGTAGCAAATTTTAAAAGGAGAAGTCAGCAAAGTCGCCAGAATTGTTGTTGCTCCTCCAGGTACGAATTTACATTTACTATAAGTAATTTTGGAATCCATTGTTATTTTACTGGATCTTTAATAATAATAAATAATAGATAATTAAATTACTCTCTTCAAGTGTCAGATGTATTTAGCACTGGTGTGCTAATTGAGGACACTGTACAGCTGACTGTAAATAAATAAACAAATATTTCAAATAGAACGTTGACTATTACGAGTTCCAACTGGTGGGAAGCTGACCAGTTGGCTTTTTACGATAACTGCAGAAATTCAGGCGGGCTCATTGGTTAAATTTTATTGTCAACATGCGGACAGACACATGAATTTGAAATTCATGCGATGCATCAGCGAGCGAGAGCGGGCAATTCAACAATTTATTATCGTAAAAAACAAATTGATGTCAGTTTTTGATGCATCGGTCCTGTTATTGACAATGAATTTCGTCATAACATTGTCAAAGTAGCTGTGGATCCACGAGGCGATAGCGGAGTGGATCCGCAGACTACTTTGACAATGTTATGACGAAATTCAAGATCAATAGCAGGACAGACGCATAAAAAACTGACGTCAATTTGTTAAATGTACACAGCGTGAGTTTTAGCCTAATAACTAAAGGACCTTGTCCTGTACTTGATTCTTTTAGTACTAGTGCTTCTTTCTATCCAGAGTTGTTACATCTCAACCTTTAGACGACTAACCTCACACGTGGAAAGTTAGCAGAACGTCCAATCGTTTTGTTGATACTGGAATTTAGCCTAACTAGACTGGCACTTGACTTGCGTTTGGATGTTGTAATAAGAAATCACTGACATGTTTACTCTTCGATCTCGACGCGTTTGTCCACTGATTGCATCGAGTATAAGTTTGACTGATTTTGTTTGCTTTGGATACAGTGCATTGTACACAACATATGTATTTGCTACGTTTAATGTATAGTAATATTATCATGTCGCTTAATATCATACTTTCTATCTTTTTAATATAGATGTTGGAGATAAGGAAGGAAATGAGGGTTCTGATTCATTTAATCCTGTGTTTGTTGCTGTGCCTGTTGTCCTGTTGTTGCTTATTTTAGCAGCACTAATTGCCATAGTTTGGTATCGGAGGTATGTTTGTTATCTTGTAGCATTCC